>WEKY01054345.1:0-46579 GCA_013390045.1 Picathartes gymnocephalus
AGTGCTGGATTCTGCACCTGGCACAACCTGGAGGTTGCACTAGAATATACTTGACCATCTAAATCTTTCATTTGCTATGACCTTTTTAAAAAAAAAAAAAATTGGGAAGACATGGGCAGTTTAATCACCCAAATATGGTAGTGTTTGTTTGGGTTTTATTTTGTTTTTATATTTTCTAGGAGAAAAGCTATTCTGAAGCCCTTCACTGGTACAATTATTCTGTCAGCTTCTATACACCTGGGCAGATAGATCAGAACTTGGCTAAGCTGCAGAGGAACATGGCTTCTTGCTATCTTCATCTGAAACAAGTTGACAAGGTATATTTAATACATATGTAGACATACTTACGTCTTTATTTGCATTGCTTTTATTTTTGAAGAATTGCCTCTTTCATTTCTGGTCAGCCTTTGGTGCTGCCTTCTGGTCTCATCACTTTTGTTTCAAGGGCAGGTGTTGCCCTGTCAGACATCTTGAGTTATTCTATAAATATCAATAATGCAACCATTAATATTTTGTGTATCTTTCTATCTCTCTTCTATTGCAAATTATATCCTAATTTCAAAGTGATGTTGTACTGATTTCCTTTAATCTCTTCTGTGAATAGGCTAAAGAGGCAGTTAAACAAGCAGAGAGGTGTGATCCAAACAGCATCTTTACTAAATTCAGTGTCTATAAGATTGCAGTGATGGAGAACGATACTGATAAAGGTAGAACTTGAAAGTTAAAGGGTCCACTACAAGGAGCAGAAGTGCCAAATGTATTAAAAAATACTGAGCAGCTGTGGACTGTTCATCTTGAGAAAGACACAGTAGAGGGTAGCTAGAAGAAGGGTCCCAAGTCATTGAAGGGTTTCAAAGTCATTGAAAATGTCAGGCTGTAGATTTAAGTTGTAAAAGTGGGATATTTTTTTGTACATAGTATGTAAGAGGCAGAGTCTATTGCTATATTTGATTTTGTTTGGATGGAGCCTCTGGCTAGGGAGGATAATCCTCCCATGGGCACAAGCTGTAGTAGCATCCCAGGGTGAGAATCATTCTATACTTTTTTGTATGCATATACAATATGAACCTTAAGAGAACCATTATTGTTGCTCTTAATTTCTCTGGACAAATGGAGCCTGAAGTTACCAAAAAATACATGAATTATTGAGGTAACTTACAGAATGTTGTATCTCTGTAGCCTCTTTCTTCTTTATAATGAGTTCTGCTGTTTCATATTTTAATGAGGATCTTAGCTCAAGTAATGAAAATTAAGAAATACAGTCTATAGTTACTTAGAATACAGAGTAATGTGCAGAGCTTATTTTCCAATGAGTTCTCTGCCATTTCATTATTCTCTATACAACTTTTATTGACAGCATAATTTGCTCATATAATATAGAGTGGGAAACACAGCACAGTGTGAACATAAAAGCAGTGACATCCTTAGCATAAGCCAAGATGTGGGAGCTTGGAATGATGCCCAGACAATGTGTTAGAGAAAGTCTTCTGTCTTTGGTAACAAATAGTTACTTAGCAGAACAAAAATTAAGGATGTGAGATGAGTATCATTTGTATGGCATCTTTGTTTCCTTAGATGAGTAGCTTGGAAAGCTTTTTGGCACCTCCCTAGGAAGAAATGCATGTTTGTGGAGAAGTGCTGGTATGGTCAGGTTTTCTTGTCTTGGATTTTTATTAAAAAAAAAAATTATAGCCTTTCATAAATCATTAAAACAGTAGAACTTTCCACCTTCCAATTGCTTCTGTAAAAATGTTGTGTTTTTCCTCTGTCTCTTTCAGCTATGGAAGCAGTTATTGAAATGGGGAAGCTAGCAGAAGAGCTATCAGAACGTGAAGACAAGCTGAGAGTGGATAAAAATACAGGCTGCAACCTCTTGAGTTTAGCTGCCCAAATTGCTTTAGAGGTAGAGCAGATAATGTTGTCTTTACTTAGCTTTATTGATATAAGTAGGGCAGCTGCAACCTCTTTAACCTGGCCTAGTTTTAATATTTGTCATGGATTTCTTAGTATTTCATGCTTCCACAACAAAGGTCTCACTCAAATGTGTTGTGTAATGCACAGCAGAAATTAATTTCATGTAGAAAGAAATGGTATCTTTTAAAAGTTTGACAGGGAAATAAAGAATTCTGAGTTATAAATGTTGGCATTTGGATATTACACTGTGTATTTCTGTAAATTCTCCTTAGCAAAAAGTTGTGTCTTCTGCCTCTGGGATTTGATCTTTGATGTGAGAGGGCTAACCCGTGTATAAAATACACATAAATCCTTGATGAAAGTCCTTTGTCCCTCCTGTTTGCCTCTTGGTTGGTGGCCTGCGTGCTGTCTGAACTGGCTGATTGCATTTCAGGCTATTAGGGCTTTGTTCCCAGCCCTGTGAGGCGTGAAAGCCTTACCAACCTGTGTTAGTCCTGCTCTTGCCACAGGCTCTTTGTGCAGGGAATCATATGATCTCTCCTTAGAGCTTTCTCTGCACTCTCAGGCAATTCTGTGCATAGTCCTTTGTTCATTTTCCTGTTACTAGGCTTCACAGACTTGGAATAGGTGGTTGCTTTGGGGTTTGGGTTTTTGTTGTTGTTTTGATTTGGGGTTTTTTGTGGTAACTGAGGTAGTGCAGTATGTACAAAACGTGTTTTAATTCTTTTCAGAATGACCAACAAATTGTGGCTATCAAAGCTTTGGAGTATTTGTCTGAACATTTACAAGACTGCCGACAATTATTTGCAGCCTTAAAGTAAGAATTCAATATACTTACAAGGAGAAGCATAAGGAGGAAAAGTGGGATCCTTTCAGGAAAATTAGGGCAAAGTACACCATTGAAAAAAAATCTTGTTTCGTCATTGCTTGTTTTTCTCATATTTAGATGTTTGGTCCGTCTGATGTTGTCAAAAGTCATGGCAGAAAATGCAGAGAAAAGGTGGGTCTGTTTGAAAAACCATTTTCTTATGGTGGATATGTTGTTCAAATTGTGTAATGTTTTCTTTCTAGGCTTTTTTTCTTGCAGAGTAATCAAGAGATTATTTTTTTATGCTAGTAGAAGTCCACCCAGATGACTTCCTAGCTTGACCTAATGACATCACATAGGAACATATTTTTAGCTTGTATAAACTTTTCTTTAAATATTTGCTCTTTGCCTTCCTCTTCTATTAATGCATGTGCCTGTCAGGTATTTTTAATGGAGGTTGTGAGCTAAGCAATCTCTGTAACTTTGACACTAGTGAGATATCTTTCAGAAGTTCTGAGTGAAAAGAGTGGATAAACCCATAATTGGGAAAATATATTCCAACATAAATAATGTGTTCTTTGAATTTTGTTAAAAAATAATTTTCTAAAACTAAATTTTTTATCCATTCTAGAGATGAAGATATCAACTCATTACTGACTTACTTGAACTTGGGTATGTTTTTGTTTTATTTGCATTTTCTGGAGTTCTTCCATATATGAACATTTTATGACATGATTAGAATCATACCAATGAAATATTTAGACTCCTTATTTCAGTCCAGGCTCTCAGCTTCCCAGTGAAATCAATGAAAACTGGAGATTCAATAGTATTGTGAAGTTGGATTTCAGTGCTATGGGTTTTTTCTATCAAAAACTTGCAGTACTGCTGCAAGTAGAAGAGATTTAAGAGTAGAATTAAATCAATAAAAGGTTCCTAGAAGAAAGGCCTCGAACTTGTAATTAAATTTAAACCCTCTTCTTGTGAAATTAAGTTAAATGCCTCTGCATTAGACTTCAGTGTCAGTAAACTTAGAAGAGGCAGTACTTGTTATCATCTTCTCTAAATTGCTGTTTGAGGCACCTTTTGTTGTTTATTATAGGGCTATCTGGTGAAGAATATTAGATTTAAGTTGTAAGAATAAGTTTTCATCAGGAATTACAGAGGAGTTTTGGAAACCTCTGTTTTGTAGTGTAGGGATTAGACTTGGAAGTATTTTTATTCTGCTCTGAAAGTGGTACTTTTATACTGAATTATATGTTCTCTGCAGCTCACAAAAAACTTGCTGAGTCTTTCACAGAAGAGAAATTTACAGGGGACATGAGGATCCTTGAAGCTCACTGGTTTAGAAAAGTCGGTAGGTTGCACTCTCAAAATCTAAACTGAATCTCCTCTGTCTTTATTGGTCCTTTAGTTCAGCAGCCCTGGAGTTTGCCTTGAACTACAGACTATGAAATCTAAACAACAAATATCACAGATAAAGTGGTTTCTAGTGGGAAATGCAACTCCCATGGGGCTGCCCTAAGCATTATGCATAGTGTTGTCTCTGGATCCTCATTTTGTAGTCTTTGTTATACTGTTTTGGTAAAGGATATAAATAAAAATATAAGCATAGGATAACAGGTTGAACCAATTTTTCAGATTCTTGCTTCTGTCAGAGCATACAGGAGAGAAAACAGTTTCAATCAATATCAGAAGACATCTGCATTTGCACACATCCTCACAGTGTAACTGTGCTCCAATAGAGAGTAGCAAGGGAGGGGAAGAAGCAGCAGAGGTCAAATACAGTGACATGAGCATGAATGGAATCATGACCTTTCAAAGGCAGTGTTCTCACAGGATAAACAATTCAGAGACTATAAAAACATGTCCTATATAATAAATTAATGTGAAAGTTGCTGTAGAATCTAAGCATTTAAGTGGGTCAAGCTCTCATACATAAATAATTTGATTGCCTTTAGATGCTCATCCATTTATTACTCAGAATTGTGTGCTTAATTGCCATGTACTTGACCTTGCTGGGGTAAAATGCAGAATGGTTCAAGATGATGTGGGTTTTTTCTCCTTTTTCTCTTTTATCTTGGGAATAGTATTGAACACTTTCACTTGTGCTAGCTTTGTTAACTAATATAAGAAATGGTTGTCCCACTTCATGCTTTTGTGGGCAGGTTGTGTGCTAGAATGGGTTCTTGGTTGTGATGAAATTATCGAGGCGAAATTCGAAAGCATCAATAAGCTATTTTAACAAATCACTAGCAACAATATTTCTTGCTGTTGTTAAATGAGCTGTTGATGACATATTGATTCAGAAATAGAATTGTAGGATGTGAACTGCATATTGCTAGAGATTAGATGGGCACACATGTAGCAGTGCAGATTTTTATTCTAGTCTCTATTTTTATGTCTTTGTTAGCTTGGAACTTAGCTGTGCAGTTCAAGGACAGCCCTGAAAAGATGAGGGATTTTTTTGTACTGTCTTTCAAGGTATTTACTCTTGGTAATAGTGTCTCTAACTGAGGAATATTTTTATCTGTCTTGTTCTTTTAGGAGTCAAATCCATGGTGTGGGTATCTCCATGGAGATATGCTTGTATGCTCTGAAGATGGAGCATTTTTGTCACAAGGAGATTGACTTGAAATATAAAATGTGTGCCTTATTCTCATACTTTGCATTCCGTTTCTTAAGAATGTAATAAACTTAAGACTTCGATGAGAAGTTTCTAAAATAAATGGCTTCTGATGTTTGGAAACTGTATCATTAATACAAACATGTTAAGTACTTGAATCCTAATCTTTATGCAGAACTTCTACCAACACTGTCAGTTTTGTATGTTCTTATAGAGAGGGGACTCCAACTCTGCTTTACACTTTATATTTAAATAATCCTTTTGTGTAATTGTACAAGTAAAATTACAATATGAATATATACTACTCATGACTGATTCCTGCAAGTGTCATAGAGGAGGGTCAGTAATCTTCTGTTCACAAGCAAATTACTTTATATGGGTAAAATTCTCATTACCTTTTCCCATTTTTGGTGTCAGTTCTCCCAGTTTTGTCCCTCTGACAAAGCTGTTCTAATTGCTCAGAAGACATGCCTGTTAATGGCAGCTGCAGTTGATCTGGAAAGGGGGAGACAGCAAGTAACACCTTCAGAACAGGTAGGGCAAACCCTGTTAACTATTTCTGAATATACCAGTGTAGCGTTTCTTTCCTTTTGATTTTGAAATCTTCTTTTTTTCACTCAGAATGGGATATTGAGAATGTAAGCAAGGGAATATTTCATAGTTACTTAGAATTGATGCACCTTTCCAGACAATCGTAAATGTTGGATTTCTGTAATTTAGTTCAGTGTATTTGAATGGGTTTCTATCAGTAAAGGGTCATGGCAGTATCTTCTGAGAGGAAATTCAATCTACAATAGATATATTTAAAGGAGCCTACTGCTAAATATGTTTTAGTCAGAAACACAATGACTGCTGTTGCTGAAAGTAGCTACCACTGTGGTCGTGATAAAACTCACAATTTTTCTTTTGTTTTTATGCATACATCTATTTATAGGGGAGGAGGAAGAGGGCATTGTGCTTATTGTGGTAAGAAGATTAAGGAAAATACACTGGGGTTGTGAAGGAAGTACGGAAGTCTGGTATAGAGTGATTGTAGAAAATTCTGTGGAGGGCAATGTACAGCAACTTGTGTTGTGGCATTTAGTGGTTTGTCAGTCTCAATAGCACTGTTTTATGCTTGGGAGCTAAAACAGTTATGTCCCATAGGAACATGGATGGTTCTTTCTGGGCCCATGAAACATTCAGTGTGAAGTGGCTTTGTCTGAGATATGGAGGTTTTTGAAAAAGAGAAAAAAACCCCAAAAACCTACTAACTGGTATAGGTGATTTACTAACTAGGCTGATTCTTAATTTATTTTATAATTAGTTCTGACATAATTATTCCTTTTGCTTTTAAAACTATGACAAAAATAACTTCTTAAATTTTGTAAAATAGGCGGAGCTTTTTAGTCAGGCCCTTCAGCATCTTCAGGCATGCAAGGAGATATGGAAGGTGCTGAAATTAACAGGTAAGCTACAAAGTGTGTTTTCAGCACATGTAACTCTTAGTCACAATATTAATGAAAAATACAGAGCATGTGGAATTGCTGTCTCGGAGATTATTGGAGCAGATAGATAACAATATGGTAAAAGCTGAGATGTTATGTGGCTGTTAGCCTAGCAGATGCTTGGCTCACTTTTTTTGGTAGGATATTGATAGAAAAATTCCATTAGTTATTCCTTGAATGTCAAATTCCACTTGCTCTACTGTTAAGTCTGAGTACCTGGATGGTTTTCCTGCTTGTTGGAAGCAAAATTTATACCTTATAGTACACCCTGTGGCTTTGAGAAAATTTATCATTACATACAGGCAATCCTGTCTCTTTTGTAGGAGATTTTGCTAAAGACCCAACAGACTCATTGTTGCTGCTTTATGAATTTGAGGCAAGATCCAAACTGAATGATCCAACACTTCACAATCTTATGGAGTCAGTTTGGGAGCAACCACAAATAGAGATCAAGACACTGGAAATCATTGCATGTAAGGATTTTTATCAAGTCATGAGAAAAAAGCTTTCATTTCTCTTTTCTGTTCTTTTGAGATGACCAGGATTATCATGTGTTCTACAACCTACAGAAAACGGGTCTAACCATATATCCTGAAGCAAAGATGCTTAGGATCTCAGCAACATTAGGAAAACTGTGTTTTGAATTACCAGATGACATGGATGATGAACCAGAAAGTTGCCATATCCTTCCATTTCTAGACCCTGAGATACTCATGTAGCTTGTGAACCTGGAAAGGATTTTTCAGATAAACTTTTACATGCTCCAAACTGGCAAAGGCCAGAGAATGACCCTCACTGATTCATGCCCCAGTACAGAAGTTTTGGGTTGTGGACTTTGGATAGATAATTTAAGTATATTTAAGCCACTAAGATAATGTTAAGTTTCAACTTAAAGTTTTTATAGTCAGTTTGTAATAGCACTTCTCTACACGGTGCCATACTTTCGTCACAACGTCCTAGTCATGAAAACATCCTTGAGAATCTAGAGCGGGATCCAAGAAAGATGAGGAGCATTTAGAGCTCCCGTGGCAAATCTTTGGAGGGTGTCCTGTAGGATTGCATAAACACCTTCTGTTCTCCTTGCCCTGAGAGAGTACACTCCAGTGCCTGGAGACACCATTCTGAAATCCTGCTCCTGCATAAGGTTTCCATTTGGATTTTCATGTTCAAGGAGACAAACAGAACTCTTTAGACAGTGCCCCCCATATATTTTTGTATTACTGCACTGGAAGTAAACAGCAGTGAATTATGGAACTTTCTGTGCTTCTGCCTCGTTGTCCTCATTGACGATGTGCTTAGTAAGAAAGGGGGAGAGAAGCACCAGCTTGTGACTAGCCCAGGCATTAAGCAGATCTCTTTTCAGTTGTTTTTCACAAGAACCTGGCAACATGCTGTAGTTTATTTCAGTGACCTATGAGATTGAAGTCTGACTTCAGTAATTCATCTTTTATTCTTCTCTGTTTTCTTTCACTTTGAAGCATTAGCAATGGAATCTCCAGCTCGGTATCCTGTACTATGTAAGAAAGCTCTCAAGAGTGCACTAAACCTTCACAGAAAGCAGACTGTCATTGATGCTGTGCAATTTAGGTTAGTATTATCACATAGCTTTGCCATGAGCCTGTGACTGGAAATGCTGACAGGGAATAAAGCCTGAAATTTGAAAAAAAGTGGATTTTAGTTTATGTGCAAGGTTCCAGTTACTACTGTCTAACCAATGTACCTCTGGATGACTCTCTAATAGATTTTTTAACTGCAGTTTGTTTACTTGGCATATTTTCTGGCACAGTCCTGTTTCAAATAAATTAATTTATTGAGGAAGGAAAATGAAAATTGGATCCAGAAGAGGTCTCTGGTTGTTTCTTGTGAGGAAGGTGTTCATTTCAAATGTTACTCTGCTGTACTGAGCTGGGTATTTCAAAGACAATGAAGAGAAATTAAGGGTTCAGGAGAAAGCCATGGGTTGTAAAGTAGAGATCGGATGCCATAGTACATATGTGATTTATTTAGCATATTTATGTGTTACTTATCCTTTCCAAGTTCCTTGAAGTAAGCACTTGGCAAAGGCAACTGTTGATATTGCCTTTCTCACTTCACACTGAGAAAGACAGCGCTGTTTTCAGAACCCTGTATTTGTTACTGATTTTGTGAGGATGCTGCCTACACAGCTCTTGTTGGTGAAGTTAGAAAAAGTACTTTTTTCTTGCTGTCATGTGTAGCACCCTGGGAAATACTGTGGTTTTCCTTCTGTGTTACTGTAGAGACCAGCAATGAAAATAATTAAGTACTAATTTCTTTTGGCTGTGTTTTTTCGTAGTTTGTATGAGTAAGATCTGATATAGGAAAATGCATGGTTCTGGTACAAGAATATGAGAGTAGTAAGCACCAAGGTAGACATGTCTGACAGTCATAGAGACATAACTCAGCGTGCTGCTGATACTAAAAACTAACTGTGTGTGCACATGGTATTTAATGTTTCCTCTTTTGCTCTCTTTCAATCCTCAGCAAATGCTTACACAGTTTGATTAACATCTCTTTGCCAGCTGGATTGACAGACTTGGATACCTGTGTGCTGCAGGAGGTGTGGGACTACTTTGAAGATGGTCTGAGTGTCATCAGCAGCACAGTAAGTTGAACAAGAAACCAACAGATTGGGAGATGGATCCTGAGCACGTTTGAAAAAAATTCTCATTAGACTGAGAATCATTCGTAAAATGAACATTACACAGTGTTATATGTGGAGCTGCTAAGACTTCTTCAACAAAAGATACACTGAAATTACCTCGAAAGAAATGTCTTTTGGATATTTAGGACTGTATTAAAAATTTCCTTGGATTTTGTAAGGGCTTTTTCTCCCTTTGCTTAGGAGGAAAAACCCCAACTAAAATTAAACTCTAACACACTCTTGACTTGTCAGTTCTAAAGTGAAAATTCTATTTTCTGATGAGCTGCTGCTGCTTGTTTGCTACCTCAGGATGCTTACCCAGAGATGGAGGTCCTTTGGTTGATGATAAGAGCCTGGAATACAGGAATATTTCAGTATACTGTTGGGAAATACAAGGAAGCTGAGCAGTGGTGTGGATTGGGAATGCGTTTCCTTAATCACTTAGGATCTCTGAAGAAAAGCTATGAAGGCCACGTAAGTGTACACAGGGGGATTTGAGGATATGGGATTGGATGTCTGGCCTGAATTTGAGATGTGGATCTGGGTGAAGAAACCACTGCTGATGATCTTTAGAGTTCCAGGAGAATCATGGTATCTAAATATTTTGGGGGAGCCTGGTACTAAAAGATTTTTTCAAAGTGAGGCCATGAAAGTTTTGATAGACAATAGAAAGAAGAATGTAGCATTCTTTTACTGGAAGGATGATGTAAATGCGTGACTGGAAATAAACTTCTGACTATTTCTGGCCATGGGAAAACCTTGTAACTTTGCCTGCTTTAACTAAAGTCAAGATGCTGTACCATTTTACTTAAATCAGCTGTTATATGAATACTTTCAGGTGTGGTTTCTAGTATAATCTAATGTCTTATAAATAGGTTTTAAGATGTTGTGAAGAAAATCACTGAAGCTCATCTTCTCAGGTGTAGCTTAGCCGCTTCCTATAAGGGAGAGATTTCCAGGCTAGCACCTTTGTAGGTGACGCTTTGCAGTGACGCTTTGTCTTACTCTGTCACAAGTAAGTTTCTTTCTACAGCTTTTGGCTGCTGCTCCTGTCTAGATTGCAACCCAGTGCAGCCTGGCTGGTGTCACCATTCATTCTCTTGTGCACAAGCTGAGCAATCAAGGGGTTGGCTGCAACTCTTACCCCATCTGAAATGCATCGGTTAAGACAACAAGAGCTGACAATAAGAAATCTTTTCCACCCTCAACATCAACTCCCAACTTCTATGATTTGGTGAATAGGTTTATGTACTGATGTAAGATTCAGATATAAACTATGCTTTATGACAGTGTAAATAAAACCACTTTTGTTAGGTTGCACTGTTCTGGTTTTTTTCTAAATCACTGTATTTAAACCTGTGCCAAAAACCTTTACATCAGTCTGAAATTTTAAGTTTGGAAGCTGATGGTAATCTCCCACCTATTCCCTTGGTTCTGTCACTTAGTGGAATGATAACATTTTTGTCCATCTTTGTTGACAACTGTGGTGCTTGTATTCTCCAGATGGTTGGCCTTTATAGTGAGGTTCTGGACAAGCTGGACAGAGCAAAAGGATTTATTCCAAATGAAGAATAATGACAGCCACAACTACAAAAAAAGGAAAGCAGTCTTTCTTGGAAACATTCTGCTGAATGAGAGGCCGTTAGCTCTGTGAAGGCACAGGGCCATGGGAGCAGTGGGAAAGAAACCAGGATCTCCTTCTTGTTGGCAAAGAAGTTATGTACTTTTTAGGAAGTGTTTATTCAATAAATGTAATTGTTTTCCTCTAGCGAATAATTCTCATTCTCTGGAGCTATTTAACAGTTAGAAATAAATATTTAACTTTTTCATGAGATGACTCTGCTGTTGTGTAACAGGTTGGTTTAAATACCTGGTTTTAGTAGCAAATGGCAATGAGCACGATAAAAGTCTTTTAAGAAGTATTCCATCTCCTCTGGTCGTCATAGCTGCCTTGCTGCATAAATATTTATCAGATTGTTTAGTTTCCAGTCCGTTTCAGTGGGGACAAGAATTCAGAGCTGTTTGCTGGTTTCACAGTGAGTTGGAATAGAAAAACCAGCACTGCTGAGCTCAGGGAAGAAGCTGCCACTGTCACTGGCGGTGCTGTAAGGGCTGCACTCCCTTCCAGCTCACTGAACCCTGGGCCAGGCAGGTGCTCAGCGAGTCAGCCTGAGCATGTCTGGGACTGTGGGAAACCTGGGACTGAGCCAGTGAGGAATCCTGTCTGTGTGAGTGTGCGCTGTGCAGGGAGGCAAATGAGGAGCCACCAGGTCACTGGAGCTGCCACTGCAAAGGGGCTTCGGTCCCAGCAGGGACACTCTGGGGTGGTGCCAGTGTGACCCCGGGAGGGGCAGCTGAAGGGTCACACAGGGGATTTCCTTAACAGGAGGTTGGATCTGTTTAGAGTAAATTCTCTGTTTAATGGTGAACTTAAATCAGTTCACCAGACCTAGTCTGGGTCTCAGACACTGCTTTCAGATCTCTAATGCACAATGTGCTGCCTGTTTAACTAAGAAATACCTTTAAATCCATAAAAATCCATGTCTCAAATGCCACAGAAAATTCTTCTGGAGTTACAGTTTTGAAGATCCATGCTGCATCACAGCAGTGGGGGACTGTGATGCCACAAACTCAAAGGTATCCATCCTGCCTGCAATATCTCCTTGGAGCCTGCTGGGCTGCCTGTAATTACTGCTCAGTTCTGACTGCACACACAAACAGGTAAAGGTGTCACACTGGACCTGATGAGAAAGGTCATGTTTGCCCAGCAAGTGCAAGGAAGTAATTACATACAGCCACAGAAGGCAGCAAACACTAAATGTGGGTTTGCCTACAGCCAGAATGGTTTGAATTTTTTCCTTGGAGATACTCAGTTTGGTTTCTTTTATGCTACAGACAGCACTGAAGAGCCCAGATCAGGTAAGTCACAGACTCTGTTGATAGTACTCATCTCTTCCTGCACATTTTTACACAGTACATTTTATTCCAGGCTTAGTATTTACCAAAGGGTTTAAGTAGGGCAAGAATTCCTCTCCTAGTTGAATCAGGCTGTAATTAGCTGCATTTCCAGTGGCCATTCTCAGTAGTAGTTTGTGTGCAATCACATCTTGCAGGTGTTTGCTGGTGCAGATGCAGGCTGGTCCACGTTATTTTAGCAGGTTAAATGCTGCTTTACAGTTCAGTAGCCCAGCGAGGGTGACTGTGGTTTATAAATCTTTTTAAATCAGCAAAGCTGATCTGTAAAAAAAAAAATAGACCTGTTTTTTCCTCCCCCAGTCTTATCTTTTCATTGATCCCTGTTTTCTTTCAGCTCAGAGAGCCTGTGTGCTCATCCCTGGATGTGCACAGATGGCTCCAGAGGGTGGCATTGCAGCAGTAGTTTCCTATTTACACATCATTGTGGATGCTCCAGAGTGTGCTGGACACTGGTTCTGTACTGCAGAGTCCTCGCTGCATCTGAGAACAAGAATGGATACTCCAGGGTGAGAGGTCATGAATTCCCCCTTTTTCCCCAGCCTGTGTTTTATGCCCTTTTTTTCCCCTAATCTGGTACCTTATTAACGGTTTGGGGAGGAGCAACAGAGCAGAGGCACGGGGGAATTGCAGTGCGGAGAATGGGTCCAGGGAGAGGGTGATTCTAAATGGACCATCTGGGACTGATGGGATTGTGGCTGCAGGGAGCCTGCCCTGTGAAAAGCATCCTTGCTGAGAAGAGTCCAGGAATGGGGCAGGGCAGAGAAGACTCCAGCTCAGCTGCTGAACTTCAGAGCCTTCTGCCACCCCTCACCCACAGGCACCTGCAGGAGGAGCAGGGCTTCTCCAGCAGCTCCCATCGAGGGTGCACTGCCCACCAGTGTGGGAAGAGCTTTGCTCCCACTGTTGTGGCTGCATTGAGCATTTGGAAAAGGCAGGAAAGAAAGAGGGGCTGGCCTGGCCACTAACATTTAGAATTAAAGTGGTCACAGTAATCAGAAATCAAGGTAATTGGAAGAAGGCTGAAGCTCATTAGAGGCTTGGGCAGAAGATTTTGCCAAGTAGTGCACTAGAATTGCAGGAGGAAATACCACAGTCACCCCTGTGCTGAGTCAAGGTTGGCCCCAACCAGGTATGGCAAGTCCCATAAGTGCTCCCACGTGCTTGTACCGTTCAGATGCTGCACTGACTGACCCTAACAATGTGTCATGTTTTTCCTCAGGGTTAAAAATGCTAAAGGTAAACAAATGATCCTCATTTTGGAGGCAAAGGATATAAATGAATACTGAAAGTCGAGGTGTACCCAAAGATTCTTGAAGACACACCTCTGACATGATGATAACATTACCTGCTTCACAGAAGATGCTTCAGTGCCATGAATCCTGCTGTGACAGCCTGATGAAAGCAGAGAACAGCAGTTCTTGAAGGTTGTGCTGCCAAGCATCATTAGCAACAATAGGTGTATCTAAGACAGCTCCATCAGTGGGGAAAAAATTTTTGAGAAAATTATAATTACATTCCTTTAAAGCCCCTCTTCCAGTAGCCTCACAGATCCTGTGCTCCTCTGCTTAGCTAAGACAGTTAAATACTCAGAGCTGCAGACAGAAGCACAGACATGTTTCTCTATAGCACAAGCAGCTTACAGTCTAATGTTCTAGAATTGTCTTAGGACAGATTAGTTTCATGCCTGTTGCAGGCAGCTGTAGCAGGACATCTTGGGAGAGAAAAGAACCAGCTTCTACATTTCACAACTAGACAGGACCTTTGTCAGGACAATGCTCTGCTGCTGTCTGGGCCAGGACTTTGCTAATCTCCTGGTCAGCAGAGCAACTTGTCCTTAGCCAGGGAAATGGGTGGTTACAGCTTTAACGGAGCAAGTTCCTTCTCCATGCCACCCTCTTTCTCTTCACATGCTGGTTTCTCTTTCAGACCTTGTTCCGCCTTACAGGAATGACAGGATTTTTTTGAGAACGTAACGCCGTGTTCCTGTGCCCTCTGGAACCTGCATGTTTCCCTGTCACAGCAGATGGAGGTGAGAGATGAGCTCAGGACACACCATGGTTTGCCATGGGAGGGCTGTCTGCAGCTGCACACGCTGCAGCTGTGACTGGAACTAACCACAAGCTGGGCAGAGCAGCCTGGCAGGGCTGGGGCAGACAGCAACAGACAATGTTTCTGTGGTGCTCCATCACTCCAAAGCTGTCATTATGCAAGCAAATAGTTTGATTTTTGAGGGTGGTAATTCTAGCATCAGATCTGTTTAGCAACTGCTTCATCTTCTGGTGTTTTGTGGACAACCACCACCATCAGTCTGTTGAACTGATCAGTTAGAGTTCCTAAATGGTTTTTAATTTGTCCAGTGAGCTTCACAAACTGAACAGTCAGCAAAATGTATGCCCATGCTCAGTTGGTACAACATCCTTGTTCCCCTGAAATCTCAGTTTGTTTCTCTTCTGTGCAGTTTGAAAGTAAAAAAGAAATGTATTTAAAAATCAAATCCCTTCACCCTTCCGTCAGCTCAGCTAAATGACAAAGCAGATTTGGGCACAAAAGTACTGTGACACTCCTTTAACCACAT
Source organism: Picathartes gymnocephalus (assembly GCA_013390045.1). NCBI lineage: Eukaryota > Metazoa > Chordata > Aves > Passeriformes > Picathartidae > Picathartes > Picathartes gymnocephalus. The sequence goes on from WEKY01054345.1 coordinate 15,046, forward strand.
TTGTCTTCCAGTGAACATTCCTTTTCTCTGCACTTGAAGGTACTAAAAATTATACTGGTTGTCTTTACAACTTTTCGTCTCTCTGATATTTAAACAGCATGTTAAAATTGTAAGAAGAAGCTCTGTATTAGCTGGACTATGTATTTACTTTGTTGTCTTTATATCCAATAGAAGAACAATTATGTAGCAGCAAATAAACCGTATTATTTGTAAAGCAACTTCCCCACAATTCAAGCCATGCTCCAAAATACATTTAGGGTGTCATCAGGCCAGACTTAACCTGGGTTAAAACAACCCAAGCAAGAGCACTTTTCAGTGGCTGAGTTACAGCTCTAAATAAGCCCACTTCCTTTATTTTCTCTTTTATTTTCATTTTCCACTAGGCAAGTTCTCAGACACTACGTTTTATACAAAAAAAGGCACTAAACCACTGTCAACACTTCAGATTCCCATAGAGAGACCAGATCAAGTGTTGCTAAGATCAGCACCAAAAAAACCAGATCTGGTACACAATGAAGGACTCTACAAGAAGGTCTCAAAGACAAGAGTTCTTTGCAACTCTCTGTTTATTAAAAATATATGTCTCCTTGGAAGAAACACTGTTAACCAACTACTGTTGTCATGATCGATTCGATACTGTCAGCTATGCCATGGAGTACATCATCTTTTTCTCCACGTGACTTGATAGAGGGAAACAGGCTATTAGGAAAAAACAGAAAAAAGAAAAAAAAAAAAAAAAACAAAAAAAGATAGGAATGTGTGACTAGCACCTTAAGGACTTTTGTTTCATTTACTCCACTTCTTCAGTGACCGACATTTATAGCAGCTGGAGCAGGACCAGCGGGGCAGGGAGCTGGATGCCCGACAGGAATCCATTGCCAAAGTTCTGTGTGCTCCTTTAGGGTCGGTCCCACCGACAGCAGAATCCTTCTGCCCTCACCATGCCCATGGCTGTGTCTCTGCTGCAGCACTGTGTCCTGGCCCCAGAAGCTGCTCGGTCCCTGCAGGGCTCCTTGGGATGCAGGATGGGCAAAGGAGGCTTCTCCCCAGGCAGTACATGGACAGTCCTAGAGCAGCTCTGGCTCACGCTGACGGCCATGGCCTCTGCGCTAGGCACTGAGTGACACACTGAGAACCATCAAATATATAAGAAGGGACCACAGCTTGTCCCTGCCAAACAGGGTGAGGACAAGACTTACCTGCTCGTGCTTGGACAGTGACCTCCTGTGCTGGAGGGTGTGGCACTGTGTGAGGAACAGCATTCACCAGCTCTTTGTAAGGTGGGAGCACTCATACCCAAACTCTGAGTACCCAGCAGACACTCCTCATAAGGCCACGGGAGTGTCCCCCAGCTCCACACAAGGCTCTGTTCCCACACTGGAGCCCCAAAGTGTCCTCAAAGACAGACATGTCTCAGCTTAGGGCCAGGTGTCTCGGTGCCAACAGTCGCCTCTTGAAAAATGCCATGCCCAGCGGATGGGGCAGCTCTGCAGCCTCTGGCCCTCAGCCTGCGAGCTGGGGCACCACTTCAGGGCTCTGGGGTGGTCTCGGGAGAGGCAGCAGAACACAGCTTCAGCCACAGGATTCACACAGAGAGGTCAGAGACAGAGCCAGGCAAGGTGGCCATGCTGTCACCTGTGCTGAAGGACGGCCCTTCCCCTGGGAGAGCCACCCCTGGCACCCGCGCACAGCACAGCCGGGAACTCGGCATGGAGCAGGGAGGAGAGGAAGTTTTTCAATTCTGTTACTGATCTGGAAAATGTGAGTGTCCATCCAAGGCACAGCTGGGGGCTTTTCCTGCCAGTGGCTAATGCAGAAGGGAATGCCAGAGTGCTGCCACAAGCCAGAATGGGTCATTCCACCTGCACCCACAGGTACAGGGCCAGTCCAACATTCCAGGTTTTTCACAGCAACACAGGACAGTGAGTACATTTGTTCCATGTGGCCAGTAAAGTATTTCTTAGCTAAACACCACAGATCTAGATTCTATTTACAATAGAGCCAGCTTAAAAAATAAGTTAAAAAACTGGATTTTATACCCATTCAGTTCATCATTAACAAGAGAAAAATGGAATAATAATAATAATAATAATAATAATAATAATAATAATGATAAAAATAAAAAAAGCCAACACAACAACACAATATGGTTTTGGTTTAAAATCCGCTTAAAAAAATAGAACCAAAAGGAAACCTCTCATGCAAACACATAAGGTGGTGTGTAAAACAATGTGCAATTTAATATGTAGTATCATCCATTCTCTTGCTCTGCAGCCTCCTGCTCAGTCTCTGTCTCCCAGCCTCTCTCAGGCCAGCTGCTGCTCCTTGCTCTGGTCCCTCCTGCACAGGCAGTACCAGCCTCTGGCCTGTCTCAGACCCAGGGTGGCTACAGGGAACTGGCCTGGGCAGGAGAAGTTTCCAAAGCACCTGGTACCGTTTTGAGCTCTTCCTGCCCAAGTGGACTCCCTATGCCAAGTGGTTGGGACAGATGAACTGAAAGAACCTTGCAATAATACAATACCTTTTCAGAGAGGTCCCTCAGATTTCTTAGTCCACATACATATATATATATATATAATATATATATAATATCTCTCTCTATATTATATATAAATTACATATACAGATAAATAAAATGCTTTCTGCTGCCCATCTGTCGCACCGTTCAGAGTTGCTAGACGGTCACACTTGGAAAAATGCCCCTGGAGCTCTCATACCAACTCATGTGTTCACAGTCCATTGTTTCACTTGTTTTCTTACATTAGTCCTTAGCTGCCTCCTCCCATCTTGATTCTTTGTTTAGTTAATAATAATAATAATAATAATAATATAATAATAATAATAATAAAAAAACGACCTTGAATGGGTTCTCATCTGTCTCTAATGGAGCAGTGGGAAGGTCCATGCAGGAATGGTGGGAACAGTCACGTGATGAATGATATGAGTTCATCCCAACAAAAGAAACAGGACTAGAAAACTCAATTTTGCGACGATCTAAAAAAGGGAGCAGGAATAGTTTTCATATCCCTCCCCCTCGAGGCAGAGGGCTTGGATAGGTGGGACTTCGGAGATCTTCTGCTCACAGGGAAGCAGGTGGGGGACATCTTCAGAGTTTCTCTGGGGATGGGACCCAGATGTAGTGCCCAGACTGGTCCTCAATGATCTGTTTGATTTTGCTGTAAATTTCTTCAAGAGAGTCTCCTTGTACGATGGCTGGAAGAGGAGAGAACAAGCAAGACCTTGAGCACCAGGCAGCACTGCCATGAGTTATGGGAGAGCCTTCCCGCTGCCCCGAAGGGCCGCAGGGCGCAGCCAGCAGGGACTGGACCAGGCAGGGTCAGAGGAGCTGCAGTGGGCCCAGTGACACAGAGGGTTAAAGCAGCACCTCGGTGGGGATTAGGCAGCGCTGATCCCAGCTGGCAGAGCTCCAGGCTGTGTACAGGGCTGGCTGGGCTCTCCACACTAGCCTGCTAATCAGCTCTGCAAACTGTGTCAGGCACGGCGCTGAGGCTGTGGCCGGGCCTGGCACCGCCATGGCTGTGCTGACCAGAGCGAGGGAAGGCAGGGCTGGGGAAGCTCAGTGGGGTGCACCAAACACCTGCCCCGAGGTGCCAGCTTTGTCCCTTCCCTCTGGTTTTCCTTCTGGCTGGCTGCTGAGGGCTCCTCAGTTTGCTGCTTCCTCTCCTGCAAGGTGGGAATGCAGGGCTGGGAAAGGCCAGCCTGCAGCCGCTGCTCCCAGCAGCAGCTCCTGTCCCGTCCTGGTGCTTAGCACAGACACAGCACAAGGCACTTCACTGTGCTGCTTACAGAACAGGATGGGCCAAAGCTTTCTGGTAATCCAGTCTGCCTCTGTAACCCAGCCAGGACCATCCTCCAGCACCTCTGTTCCCTCATTCTAAGTTGCTGGCACAGAAACTGTAACAGTGACCACCTCTCTGCCCATTACCCAGTTCTTTCAACATATTTCAGCCAACAGCATTCCTTTTTCTCAGGTCAACATCAAACTTGCCCTCCAAGTGCACAGTGGCATGTTGAGGGCCTGTAAAACTGTGGCATGTTTTCCTGGAAGAAGAGCCAGCAGCTCTGGAGCTGCTGCCCAGGACAGGAGGTGTGGGGAAAGCTCACCCTGTTTGTACCCAAGTATTTGCCCAGCTGAAATAAATTTTTGGAAAACATCCTGTTTGGGGTATTTCCCAGTAGGTGTTAGCTGGGTAGTACACAGCTTGGCCCATTATCACTCCTCAATTTGGCCAGAAACAGCTACTACACTGGAGAAAAGATGGAAGACCAGTTTCTCTCCTTCTTCACCTGCCTGTGGTTTTCCAGAATTAATCATGTTACAAACATTAGTTCCGTAATGCACAAGGATGCCTGTGTCCAAGCAGCTCATCTCAGCAGGCACAAAGTGTCAGCAACCCCTGACTGGCTCTTCAGCAAAGACTACTTAGGAAGCAAGCCAAACTTCCAGTCTTTTTCGGTAGATGCTTTGTAATAACTCAGGACTGTCTCCACCATTTAGGTCACTAATTTTTTATCTTTCCTCTTTAGAAACTTCTCTTTTCTCTTTTTTGAAAATGCTCCCCTTTTCTCCCATGCAGGGACTTTCCTTCCTGTAGACTCATAGCACCCTGAAACCCTGTGCTTCCCCTGCCTGGGCATTTTGAGATTTTTTATTATTGTTGAAGTTGGTGACAAGCTTTCACAAACTCAGAAAATCCTGCCTGACAACTTGTCTCCTCCTCTACGACTGGTTTACTCCTATCCACTGATCTTGGAACAGTCCCCTTGCAGAGCCGTCCTGGCAAAGTGCCATTTCTGTTTTGCTTTGATGAAGCTGGATGTTTTCCCATGACCCTGCAGTAGAACAATGCTGGTAGAGAGGTCACAGCTGCTGGATGGAAAAATGAAGTAAATCAGATACAAGCCTGCTCAGGACACTCACCTGTAAAATATTCTCCAAACTCTTGCTCAAGTTTCATGGCTTTGTCAAAGACCTTGTTGGCCTGTTCATATGTCTGTCTCCGGTTCATCTCCCTGCCACACACAAAAAATAGAAACTTTTTAGCTCTTTTTCTTAGCAATGAACAGAAGCAAAAATAGTCCACAGAGCCAGGGTGCCTGGGAATCCTCTGCTCACAGGAATGGAAGCTGTGCAGGACCCAGCTCTCGAAGGCAGGGCCCTTCCCCACAGGCTACAGGCTGCCTTGGCACTTCATCTCAACTTGCCACCTACCCCACCCTCCTTCACCATAGCACGGAAGTGAATTCAAATTCAGACAATTCCCTAAATTTGTGAGACCACTGCAGAAGTCTCCCTGCTTGCCTAGGTTTTCTGATCTCCATAAAACATGGAAATAAGCAATTTGACCCCTTCTGACTTGTAAAGGGATTTTTCCCAGGCCCCTTGGTGCCAGCAGAATTCCTTCTGATCTCAGGGTCAGTCTCAAGCTGTTGAATCTCCTCACAGATAACATTCTGTGCTGCTGCTGCTCAGAAGAGTTGCAAGCTCAGCTCTCATATCCCTTCCAGCCTGCACTATACAGGGCCAGGAGCAGCAGGACAAGCAGCAGGAGAGGCACAGAACACAGTGCTGCACTTACATGAGGGCTTCAATGGATTTTGGTTTGATGAAAATGGCAATGGGATAAAGTTGTGCTTGTCGCAACCTCTTGATAGCATTGCCAGACACATCCAGGATGCAGTGCTTCCCCTGGAAAGGAGACAGTCAGGATCAGACCTACCCACACAGTCTACGCCTTGTGGGAAACAGCTTGCTCATACAGATGTGCTTAAAAAGGGAGGAGCCACAGAAATGAAACCCCAGTCCTGAGACACAAGGCAGCTCCCAGTGGCCTCACATTCCTGCTTGCTCAGGGCAGGACAGCAGCAATTCAAAGGGACTGAACCTTTGTCTGGACATGTGAAACTATTTACAAGCCCTGGGTAACTCCAGGACTCCGCCAGAGGAACGCTGCTGCTTCGAGGGTACCCTGGTAACTTTGTCCTCTGAGCTGCCAAGCACGAGGCTGGGCCACCAGTGCCAGGCTTTCGGGTGGAGTTTGGATGACAGAGGTACCACGCTGAGGTAGGGTAACACAGCTGAGAAAAGCAGCCACATTGCTTGGCAGGACTCTGGAGGGAGGAGAGGCTCGTGCCGTGCTTGCTTAATGTGGTTACAGCTCTTCATTAACAACACAGGGAAAGGAAGGGAACTGCTGAATGCCTGTAGGTTCGGGCTGGATGCATCCCGGTCCCAGGAATGCCACCTGGCACTCACCCTCTCTGCCACCGCTCGCACTGACTGGATGCTGGTCCCATAGAGATTGTCATTGAACTGCCCAGCCTCTATGAACTTGTTGTCCTGGATGTCTTTCTCCATCTGTTCCCGGGATACGACGAAGTGGTAGTCCTGTCCGTCCACCTCGTTCTCGCGCCGAGGCCTGGTGGTGTCTGGAGGAGAGCGGGCACCAAGAGTGAGCCCAGAGTGATGTGTGACAAACCGGGAGGGAGAAAACCCAGCTGTGCTCCTGGCCCCCTCCCCACGCCGCGGCCAGACCCTGCAAGGAGCAGAGCCACCTCTCTCCCCTCCCTCCAGCAAGGGCACTGAGCGCCGGCTGGGACTTACGGGGCACGCAGGAACCAAACTTGTGTGGGAATTCAGAGATGAGGTCATCGTTAATTCGGTCCTTTGTCGGCCCCAGGATGATCACCGGCCTCGCATAGTGAACTGTGAACAAGAGCCACAACCTAAGGCCCCACCTGTGCTGCAGGCAGCTGACCCTACTGCCACTTTTGGCATCGACCTGCCCTCTCCCTGCTGGCAGTGGATGCTCTTGCTCACATGGGCACCCAAAGGTGCCTCCTCCGTGCGAGTTTATCTCCTCCTGGTCACGGTCAACATGTCCTTCCCATCTGACCCAAACCATCTGCGTGGCCCCAGGGAAGGTTCTGCAGGTCTCCAGGGTCGTGGATCAGCAAAACTGCTCCCTTGCTTGGGGCAGGAGCCAGGCAACCAGGACAGCTGGGCGAGGATGCCACGGAGCTGGGGGAGTGACGGGAGCCTAAGAGTCAGATCCAGCTTCTGGCAAGGACAGACCACCGAGGCTGGGACTATTCAGCCTGCGAAAGGGTCTGCAGGGACTGAGCATCAAGCAGGGTTAAAGGCTGAGGACTGGGGAGGGTTGCTCTGCAGCAGGGACCTGGTCTGAGGCAGGAAGGGATAATCTTGTCCTCAGCTGAGGACTAAAGCCCAGCTCAGTTTTAGCTCTGGATCTCTCCCTTGGTCTTGCAGACCATGACACAAATCTTTCCTGTTGATTAAAACGGGGCAGTCGAGGCCAGGGAAAGCCATGCACACCTGGCTCCCCTGCTGCACGCAACACACGAGACTCCACGTGCATCCACCCAGTGCCGTGCTGGCATGGCAGGAGGGGAGGGGCACTGGACACCCTGGCTGTGCTGGGGACACAGGTGGCCACGCTGGAGCGGGCACGGGGCAGTGCAGCTCAGGACTTACTTTCTTGCCGCGTCACTGGCTCGTACGACAGGATGGTGTCTTCTTGTCCTTCTGCAACAGAGCCAGGGGGATGTAGGTGAGCACTTGCAGCAGCTCTCCAGCCCCTCTGCAGCTGGGAGGAGCTGGCTCCTGCCCCTTCAGCCTCCCACAGCTCTGGAGACACTCCAGGCTGTCCCCATCATTCCACCCACGGCTGTGAAGCATGACGGGCATGCAGTTAGGAGCCCTTGAGCCACTTTAATTATTCATGTCTCAGCTCTGGGTCAAGCCTCCTCTTTCCCTCCCCCACCGCTGCAGGCTCCCAGCCCATTGGGATGTAGGGTCCTCCCTGCAGGTATTTAGAGGACTTCCTGGGGACAAAAGGAGCATCTATTGCAGCTGGATGCCATGCTCTTGTACAGGCTTGGGCTCCAGGAGTCATCTAGCTACAGGCCTGGCCTCTGGCCATTGCTTCCTGTAGCAGCCACTGAGGATGGGGGATCATCATGGACTGGGAACCCACCATCCTGCCTTGGAGCAGAGCCCTGCAGCCAGGAGAGAGCAGTGGAGCAAGCAGGTTCGTTCCTGCTCCCCAGCCCCTGCTCTCCCTGGCTCCGAGGAGGGAGCTGGCCGCAGCATCTCAGTGTCATCAGCAGGAAGGACCAGCCTCTGAATAGAACCACCACTGGGACAAGACAAGATGGAAGTGGCAAAACATGCACACTCACACAGGGACACACACACGTACACGGGCTGGGAGAGCAGGTGGACACACACTTACTGGAACTGCTCTCGCTGTCACTGGTGTTTGATGTCACGCCCTCTGCAAAGCAACCAGAGAGATCCCCTTCAGAAGGAGCATGGGCGGGAGGTACAGGGGCACCCTGGCTGTCACCCAGCACTACTGGCCAAGGGCAGGACAGCGCTGGCCTCCCAAAAAACTTGCAGCCCAGCACCCACTGGGACGAGTCTGTGCCACATGGGCAAGGGCGGCATCTTTCACTCTTTGCTGGAACCCGGGGACATGCAGGGGGATGCTTCAAGGAGAAGACAAGGGAGGCCAGGAGGGCCTGCCTGGCAGATGTGAAGGCACTGGGCTTCCCAGGCAGAGGGAAGGTGGAGTGCACAGGGAGGAGAATGCTGGCAGGGGAGCAGGTGCAGCATGCACACAGCGGGCAGAGGAGGGCACGGCTGCACCAGCACAGGGATGGGGGAGCCTACCTCTGGGGACGGGGCTGGGATGCACAGAGACAAGACAGTGACAGGATGGGACAGAGTTTGGGGCTTTGCTTGCTCAGGCTGATCCTAGTGCTGCGAGCACCCCACAGAGGCTTGCTGGCCGCTGCCTGCCCCAGTCAGGCTCTGCATTGGTTGCGGGGTGTGGAGCTTGGCAGGGAACTCATGTCCCAGCTGAGAAGACCATGGGGCTCCTGTCATTATTCTGCAGTTCTGGGTATGTGGTAACCCAGAGAAAGGTGGGAGCACCCTGAAATGTCACCCACCCCATTCAGAGCAGGCCCATCATGGCCACTTCCCACCCACACTGGCAGCGGCTCTGAGTGCTAAAGCAACAACCAACCCAGACAGGAGCAGGAAGAAAAGGATGAGGAGGTGCAGCTCACCCTGGGTGCAGCAGGCACTTAGGGCATGGCCAACACCTCCACAGAAGCTCCCCCATCCCGTCCCACGTGCAGCAGTGGCACCTCAAGCTCCGCAGCCTCCGCGGGGTCCCGGCAGTGGAGCAGCAGCCGGGGCTCCTCCTGCCCCACACCCAGGGAAGCACAGCTGCCCTGGCCAGAGCCCAGCCATTCCCCAGGCACCGCCAGCCACAGAAAGGGAACAATGTGCATTGGAATTCAACTTACTCAGGTTCTTTGCTCCATAATAATCGTCACTTAACCCAGGGAAGTCCTGATTTCACAGACAGCAAGAAAGGGGAGAGGGGGAGAGAAGACAGCGCAGGAAAGGGGAGTCAGAGGGATGGGGGAGACAGAGCCAGACCAGCATTAGTGACAGGAGTGCAGAATGACCCAGAGCTGCAACTGCAAGTGAGGTTAAATGTTTTCAGAGCTGACACCATCAGCCCATGGCCAATGTCTTGCCTTGTGCAGCTGGACCCTTCCTCCCCCAAGCTCACCCTCTCTGCCACAGAGCTCCCAGGGGCCACCCTAGGTCTGGGGAGGGCAGGGCAGCCACAGCAGCATCGGCTGGCACCAAACAGTTGCAGCCCTGAGCTGCTGCCACGGGGGCTGCAGTGTTTCTCCTCATGGAGTGCCCTGGCAGGGCACAGTGGCTCTGCTTCCCCGGCACTCCCCCCAGAGCGGCCAGGCACAGCACACAGTCTTGTAACACATGGCAGGAGGACACATTTCTCCCCACCTGTGTGTGTCACCTGCCCCAGAGCACAATGCTTACACAGGCTGTGGAAATGTGAGGCAGAGACCCCCCCACTGCAAGCTGGGATGGACAGTGGCAGAGCACAGGCAGGGAGATGGCTCTGTGTCTGTGACACAGGCGGGTAAAGAGAGTGGCCTGCCCCATCCCCACACTGTGTCACCTCACTGCAGGGCTGGCCAAAAGCGAGCCCCCAGCTTCAGCACAGATCTGACTGGAGTCCAGCCATGTCCCAGCAGTACAAGAGACAGGCAGACACACAGACAACCTTCAGCATGGGCCAGAGGCCTGTGCTGCCTGCTAAAATCACTGAAGCTGGCACCAGCCTGGCATGGGCAGCAGAGGGATGCAGGCAGCCCTTGGAGCAGCCCAGTAGCAACCTCCTGCCTCTGTATGACACCCAAGCCAGCCCCAGAGGGGAGGGGATGTGTTTGCTGTGCTGGCACCGGGGCACAGAAACAGCTCTGCCTTGTCCACCACCCCCTTCCAGAGGTGTGGGCACTGCCAGCCTGGATACTTGCCCAAGGAGTGGATGCAGTTCACCACTCAGAGGAGGGCTTGGGTTTGGCGAGCAGCTCCAATGCTGCCCACATCAGGATTTGGGGCAACAAGATAAATGCCCTGCCTTTGCTAGGAGTCCCAGGGTGGCGAGAGCTGTGGACCCCCAACATCTGGAGCCAACTACCAAAGATGAGCCTCAGTCATGGGAGGGCAGCAGGGTCACGGCTCCCCTGTGTCCACAGGGCTTAATCCACTGGAAGGGCTCTGCAGTGGGAATATGGAGCTCTAAGTCACTTCTAGGGAAGATGAAGCTGGGACCTGCCCAGGCCCTCAGCCCTGAGAGGGACAGCAGAAGCTCTGCAGAAGGCAGCCAGCCCCTCGCTTGGAGGGAAGCAGGCAGAGGGAGGGAGCAGAGCCTGCAGCAAAGGGGGGAGAGCAGGGGGAGGCAGAGCAGGGAGTTGGGTGGGTGTAAAGTTGGATGAAAAGATGAAGACATTGAACATGAGAGAAAGGAAGACGAGTGCCAGTCTGCAGCTGTTGCTTTCATTTCAAGCTACAGTTTCTCCCTAGCTGCTGGCATGAGTGTGGAGCACAGACCTGAATACAGGCAGGTGCCAGGACCCCTGGCTATGGAAATGTGCTGAATCTCTGCCCTCAGGGCAGGGGACCTAAGGGTTGCAGGCTTGCCCTCTCTGGCCAGCTGCTACTTACGTTCCTGTCCGCTGCTCTCCTGGGCCAGGTTCTCTTTGCTCTTGTAAAATGGGAACTTTCGAGAGAGGCGAAAACTCTTTTTACGTTTCGTTTTGATCGACTGAAGAACGTGGAGATGGAAGGGAGGACAGAAAAAACAATGGTGTTTAACACATGTGGGGAAAATTAAAATGAAGAGACAATGAGGAGTTGTGTCAGGGCAGTCACCCTCAAATGAAATCATGGAGATTACATGAGAACTGTAATGCAGGAAAAAAATTAAGCATGGAGAAAAACATGTGGTAGGGATGCTGGGAAGCTGATGGGGCAGTCAGCAGCTCTGCAGGGGTAGCCAGGCTGTTCTTCCTTGCTTGTTGTCATGTCAGGCACTGCTTGTGAGGTGTGAGGGCAGCTACCTTCACCAGCTGCCTGCAGGCAGCTCCTAACCATGGGCTCTGCCACCTCATCACTCCAAACATGGGTCCTTCCCCAGTACTTTCACATCATGCTGGGCTCCTCTGCTCAATCACTGCATATTCATGGAGGGTTTGTGCCAAGCAGATGTGGGCCTGGGGCAGGTCCAGTCACACAGCTCTTTGCCTTGGGATTGTTTGAGCTGCCCCACGAGGAGCTTCTACTGCTGGGACTCATCCTGCCCTCACTAGTTACCAGCTCCAGGTGCCCCACTGAGCCCCAGATCAGCACTTACCCTGTTGGACTCAATCATGCCAGTCCTGGCGTGGAACTTCACTGTTTTCAACCGTGCTCTCTCCTTCTTTTCCACCCTGATCAGAAGGGGAGAGAGAGTTGCTAGTCCCATCCATGTGCCCTCCACGCTGCCCGTGTGGCTCCTCAGGCAGCTCCAGGCACCCTCAGGTGGTGGCCCCATTGGCAAATGCAAGCTCCTTCCCAGGGAGGGACAGATGTGGAGCTGCCTGCCCAGGGTCTGGCCCAGGCCCGTGTCTGCAGGAGCAGGAGAGGAGCCAAGCCAGCCTTCCCAACAGGGATAGAGGACAGACTCGAGGCTGCCTTTGCAGACCTGAAGGCAGCAGCAGCAGCCAGCTCTTCTGCTCCCTGTGACCTCCCACCCCACAGTGGGACCTGGCTGCCGAGCTGGGCAGATTGACAGAGGACACAAGGAGCAGCCCTAGCTGCTGCCACTCTGCTCTCTCCCAGAGATCCAGACTGGCTAACACCAACCCTCCATCCCCACAGGGACCATTAAGGGGGCTGACCACTCCCTTCCTCACCTGGCATCTCACCCAGCTTTGGAGAACACCTCCCTAGGGAGACCTGCACATAGCCCCAGCTTGCAACCAAGGTTCCCTGCACGCTGCACAGGGGCCAGTGGACTGGGACCACAGGGAATCCCAGCCTGAGCAGAGCCCTGAGGGCTGCAGGGCTTGTGGAGTTTGGGGAAATCCCAGGGTCACCAAGTGCGACAGCTGCTGCTGATGGACACTCACCTCTTCTTGCTGGGGATGACTCCGATCTGCTCGCTCTCGCCATGGGGTGTGACGAGCCTGGCTTGCCACCACTCATCATCAGAGGCATTGATCACGTGCAGGATGTCCCCATAGGAGAAGCTGAGTCCCTGGCTGGGCAAGCAACTGTCCCGGGTCCGGTCATAGTCAAACAGGGCTCTGTGGGGGAGCAGAGAGGAGTGATGCCTTCTCTGAGCCTGGCCAGGCAGCGAGGGCAGCAGCACTGCCAACCTCCTGGGGCACTGTTACCTTCACACCTCAAAGGATTTAACCCCAAACCCTGCCAAAGTGAGCAGTGCTGCCAGCCACCAGCACACCCCTTGGCTGGCAGGCTCAGCATAAGCCCTGAAGAGTGCAATGCAGGAACAGCAGTGCTGACTGAGAGAACTCACTGCTGACCTCAGCTGCACGATGCACACGAGCCGTGGATGCACTGAAAGCATCTGTGGTTAGTGAGCAGGCCAGGCCCACAGCAGCAGCCTGCAGAAGGGCTGCTCCCTACCATCCCTCCGTGGCTGCTGGGCCAAGGAATGGGATGGGGAGCATCAGACCCCACTGCTGGAGGGGGGTTGCACAGGCAGAGACCACCAGACCACCAAGGCTTTAGGCACACAGTTTATTTATGTACAGAGCCTGTGAATTAGGAATGCATCTGAGAGTATATATATCTCCTTCCACAACTGATCCTTTTCATACTCTTAAACACCTCCCCTGAGAACAGTTTATTTAGTTTAAAATGATCTTCAAAATTAAGCTAACCAGCTACAGAAAAGATTTTGGTTTTTTTCACTAGAGGAGTGCTAATACTTTTCCTGCACACATACATCACACAGCACTGCAGCCTATACCCATAAGCTGCTCTCAGTGGCTTCACCTGAAACTGGTTCTACTAATGTCAGATCACAAACTGTGTCTACTTTGATGCATCAGCTTGGATAAAGACAAAGAAAGGGAAGAGTCACTAAAATTATTGGCAGCACAACCTCTGTATTTGCACTGGGCCCACTGGCCCCCAGTCCAGCATGAATCCAGGCACTGCAAACACTGGCTGGCTGCTGGTTTAATCCTGGCCCTAATAAACCTTCTTCAAGCAGGAGAGAAATCCTCTGTTCTGCTCATTACCCTCTTCCACTGTGGGGACTCTGAAGGGAGTCTAAAAGCACACAGTAAGGGGAAGGGCTGAGGGACCAATGTGGCATGTCCCCGTGGAGCAGAGCTTTCTGCCAGGTGACCGCTAGGCTCTAGGGGTTGGGTCTTGAATGGGGAGAAGAAGGGCTGCCCCATGGGGAGGGCTCTTTGGGACAAGACCCAATCTGCTCTGTGCATCCAGATACATTCAGCCACCTGATCTGTTTGCCTTGCTCGGGGCTTGGGGCAGCTCTTGTGCTTGTTCCCTCTGCACCAACGGGTGCTCTGGCCGGAGGTAATCAAGCCTTGCAGGCAGCTCCTGGCCAAAAGATAAGGCTGCATGTGGCTGACAGGCCGCTTCGAGGCCAGTGCCGCTGGCCAAGGCCCTGGGGAACTGGTCAGGCCGGTTCTCAAAGCCAGGCAGGCTGCGAGGAGCCCTGCCCACTCCATGCACCCTGCCCTGCAGAGCAGCGCTGGGCCCATGCTCCTTCTGCAGCAGCCATCAGTATCCTGGCCAGTACAGGCACAGCAAGATCTCTGCACGGGCAGGACACCTGCAAAGCCAGCACATGAGGCATGGGCTACCCCAAAGCAGGATGCTCCGGGGCACTGGCCCCTGGCTGTGCTGGCACGTGGGACCCACCGTGGCTGGCTGCTCCTCCAGGTGCTCAGGGGCCAGACGGCAGCTTGGCTCTGCCCCCAGGCCAGCTCACAGCACTAACAGCCAGGAGAGCAGATGGTTTGACTGGAGGGCAGGGAAGCAGTGCCAAGGACTCCCATGGCTTCCTCCTGGTGCCCAGGCACAATGCCTGCCTGACCTCCATCCCCACCCGGCACTGCCCCAGTGCTGGCAGACTTTGCCCTGCAGCAGTGCAGGGAGGTGACAGGCAGGACATGAACCTGCCTTGCGCCTGCCTGTGCTGCATGAAACTCCAGCACCCCCAAACTGACTCCAGCACTCAGGTGCCCAGTTCCAGCCCTTCAACAGCACACGGGATGCAATGCAGCCACACAGGGCTGACTCAAGCAGTTGGGTAGCAAGTCCTGTAATTGATGTCCCGTCCACAGCGCAGCAACTCAGCTGGTTTCGGGTAAACTGTGCTTGAAACTACCCCGCCCAGAAGGGCTGGGGCAGCCTGGGCACCCGGCAGTTCTTTCAAGCACATTTGCAGGGTGTGTGTGCAACACAGTGTTAGGAAGAGCCACACTGGGGGAAAGCTCTCTGCTGGGATCACCCTCTCAGCAAGGCACAGCCCAGCTCCACCTGGGTATGTGTGATGGGATGCAGTGCTGTGGAGGCCTCCAAAGCCCCACGGGGGGATGCAGGAATTACAAAATGCTACGAGTAGCCTGGAGGCAACAGGGAGCTTTCTGGTTCACAGGAATACTTTGATATATGAGTACCTTTCCAGGCAGAGAACAGGCTCACTCAAGCTGGACCCAGCCTAAACCCTCGTCCTCACATGAGGGTGTCCACAGGACAGCAGGGGAGTGAGGGCAGGACTAACAAGATGATGTTTATTCAACACTGCACCCAGCTTGTCGCACACCCCCAGGAAGTCCTGAGATGCTAAATCAAGCAAGATGCCTGCAGAGACTTGTGGGAAGGTGTGAACTGCAGGAACCCAGAGCTGCAGCTCTCCCCTCCTGCCATGCCGGGCTTGCAACATATCCACCATGCCTGAACTCCCTCTGCATGGAGCAGCCATGCAGTGGGAGATGCAGGCTGAGGCTCATGCAGCCTCGGCCCTTGCCATCCTTCTCACAGGGAAGGAGAAGCATCCCTTGCTCCTGGCAGCCTCACCTGCAACAGGCTGTGCAGGGTGAGGATTTGCAGGATTATTTTAATTACCAAGTTAAAATTACTCATTAGCTCTCATCCCATTGGCGCTGTGGCAGGCAGGAGGTGGCAGGAGGCAGGCAGGGGCTGTCGTGTCCACACAGGACTTGCAGCAGTTAGAGCTGCATGGCTGTTTAACCCCTGTCTGCCTGTCCTGCACCTGGCTCCAGACCAAAAGTGCATCGAGGGCTCAGAGCAATAATCCTCCTAAGAGCTCATCTCCCATTCAGCCAGATCCTGCCACAGGAATGGCAGGAGGAGACAAGACCTGTTAGCTGGTTTGAGGAAAGCACCTTGAAAGCTGCCATGAGCTGCCTGGGGCAGAAGCAGGGCTGGATGCCCACCATTTCCCTGTCTTCCAGTGGTCCTCAGTATGCTGGCCTGGCCAGCAGCCACCCAGGCTCTATAGAGACCATTGCTTTCCAAACTGGTGCAGGCCCTGGGAGAGGCATTCGAGTGCAGAGCCCCAGCCCTGGCAAGCCAGTGCAAAAGCCCCGCTCTCCCTGCTGCACCCTCTTGCCTTTGTGATGCATCCATGGCACTCCCTGGCCCCTGACATGCGGTCCTCAGAGGCACCGCACGGCCCAGGCTGACCCCATAACCACCCCCTGCACCCCACAGTGCCAGGATGTGCCCATCCCGCCCGCCCGGGAGCAGGCAGGGCCTTACCGGACATAGAGCGATCTCTTCTCGCTTGTCCGGAGAGATCCGGAGCCGGAGCTCATGCTGCTGTTCATCATCTGCTCCCGCAGGTCGTGGATCTTGGACTCGAAGCGGCTGTACTCTGTGGGGACAGGGCTGGTCAGTGCAGGCACAGCTGCCCCCGGGCTGATCCCTGTGCCCAGCAGGGCACGGCAGCTGAGCGCCCAGCCAGGCCTGCCCACGAGGCATCTCACCCACTAGCCTGTCTGTCCCTGCACACGAGGGAGGGCAAAGCTAAAGAGGTTACAGATCTCTGCAGGAGTCCAGGCAGGGCTCCAGTTGCTCCCAACCCCACCACAACTTCCCACACAGCAGCTCAGGCCAGGGCTGCTGTGACTTTCACTGCTACTGAGCTGCAGCTCCATGAGGGAATGGCTGGGCAGGACTTGGCAAGCTGCTGACCTACAGAGCAGTTCAAAACATGCAGAGAGAGCGAGAGCCCCTCCAGGAGACCACTGCCCACCAGCTGGAGCAGCAAGACACAACCGCAGCCATTGGGGGAGTCCCCAGCTACAGCTTTGCAGCAAAGACTTTCTCCTCAACAGGAATGGGGAAAGAGAGGCAAAACACGAAGTCCCTGCCCTTGGAAGAGGAGCAGGGAAGAGGAATTCACCTTTTGCTTCTACATCCCAGCGGCAGCGACGTGCAGGTAGAGCTGGGGAACCCTCCAGAAGACACCAGCGCCTTCCTGCCAGGCAGCTGGGCAGGAGCAGCCGCCACCCCGGCACCCGCCGCCGCACCAGCCCGACCTTCAGCCGGGTGTAAAGGTCGGGCTGACACACAGAGGGTGGAGGCACCAGGCCTCCCTACCCAGGGCCGAATGAGGAAAGTGCAACTGTGGCTCCAGGAAAGCCGCTGGCACTGCCACAGCCCACACTGCCAGATCTCGCCTCACACCCTTGATTTTGTCCCTTGGGCACATCCTGCAGTTACAGGTGAGAGAGGACCAGCCTCATCTGTGCTGTAAGACTTGCCTAGAAAGTCTTGTCCACAACCCACTGGTTTAGACATGGCTTGGGTTTTAATTCTGGGGAGGGGAGAACAGCAGCTCAGCTGTGGAGGCAAGCACTTGCTGCAGAGCTCAGCCAAAGCTGTGCTGGGCCTGTGGAGCCACATCACATGGGGGGAGCAGCAACACTGCTCAGAAATGCTCTGTGGGCTCTGTTTGGGAGCCAGCCCCTCTCCCATGGACTGTCAGTGCAGACAAATGCAGGGTTGGGGTTATGGGATGATGCAGCTGCAGCTCGGCATTTCCTGCCTCTCCAGCCCTTCACCCTGCAGCCCTACAGCCTGGGTATCCCCCTGCTACACCCAGTTGCCAAAGATACATTTTTACTTAAGGACTGGGGAAAAAAAAGGCAATACACACAGAAACTGCGAAACTCCACGCAAAGCCCCTTCTCCTGCCAAGCAAAATCCAGGGCAGGGTCAGTTGCTTGATGTGAAGATCATGAGAACCCCCGGCTGCCAAGGGGCACCCGCTGCCACACCTGCCTTCCTGCTGGCAGACACAGATGCAGCAAGGCATGGACAACGCTTATTCTACAAGAAAAGTGAATTCTGACACTAAAGCAGCACCAGGCTTTTATGGAGCTCTCAGCAGAGGGAAGTGAGCTTCATCCCACTCCACACCTCTCACCCCACACAGCTCATGCTGCCCTGGAATTCCCATAATTCTCTTGTATCCCAGAGAAGCATCTGTCAGAAGCAGGTACAGCCTCTTCATAAACCCTCTTTGGTACAGAAGGGCTGTTTCCTCCCGAAAGCACCACTACAAAGCTTGTCCCCAGACAGGTCATCACAAACCCTGCTGGGGACACAGATTCCCTGCACACCCCACACTGAGGGGACCACTGCTCCTGCTACACAGACTCGCATTCCTCCCACAACACTCTTCTCCATGAGAAGTGTGCAGGATGCACTGCCTGGGACTGGACAGGAAACATAGGGCAAAAGGAGGTTTCTCCACCCCTAGCACCAGGGTGGGGATGTTGGGAGGGCAACCTGTGGGTACCACTGCCTGGCCAGAAATGGCATATGCATCCCCCTGCATCCAGCCCAAGGGCAAAGTTCTCAAATGCCCCCATTTCAGCTGGGGCACTCCATGGAAAGGGACTTTGCTAGTTTTGCTGGAGTGGCCACACTGCTCGGAGGGGTGGGAAAAGCCCACTGCCATGACAATAACACAAACCAGGCTGGCTGCAGCAAACTGAAGGACACAGGGACTGCTCTGGCTTTAACCCCCAGAGAGCACACACAGTCCTGCCCTAGTAGGAAGGGTCTTCCAAGGAGCCACCAACCCACACTTGCTCCAGCTGAGGGAGAGCACAGAGAGGAGGAGCAGTCAGCCTCAAAGCAGACCCGGTGCCTCCCTCCCAGAGCAGGGGAGGCAAGGTTACCTCAGAACTGAACACACAGGGTACTCCCAGGTGCCACGGGCATCCTCTTAACTGCACATTAGAACAGTTTCTGAGACAATTTCCAGCAGATCACCCCCAGCAAGAAGTGCTCCTGCCTTTGCTCCCTAACTTAGGGCCGCCTCGACTCTGCACCTCGACTCTTGTAAGATCTGCTGTGCAGCTGAAACCCTCCCAGGAAGGTTGCCCAGGGTGCAGTGGGGAGGTGAGCCAGGGCTGATCCCTACGGTGTTCAACACGTTCAGGACATGCTTATCAAGACTGAAAAGTATGTAACAGGTTGGCTGGCACCTCTTGCCATGAGTGCCATCGTGGCGCTGCGCCGTGTGCCAGGATGTTTGCTCTCCTCACTCAGCAGCTCAACAAAAACACCACTGTACCCTCCCACTGCTTTTCCCTTTCCAGGGTGTGGGTGTTCCTAGAACTGAGCCTGATTCTGTCCCCTGGGGTGAGCTCCATGCTGGGAGCAGAATCCCCGAGTGTGCACATGCTGTAGGCCACTATCAACAGGCAGGGATCACCTGCCTGCCCCAAGAGCCAGCACATGTGTGTGACACACCTGCAAACACGCCCAGCAGAGCCAACAAAGCCGTGGGTCTGCATCTGGGCACCAGGAGACAGCACAAAGGAGAAGGTGTTGGCAGAGAGGGAAGCTACATTGGAAAGCAACTCCTGAGTACACATAAAGCCCTGTAACCAAACACTTCTCCCCAGGTCCAAGCTGGGCCATCAGCAGAGCCCAGAAATGCTCAGTCAAAAGTTTCAGCCCAGCCACTTGCAAAAACTACCCACAGCTTCGGCTGGGCATTTTAGCACCTTGACCCCAGACACCTTCCCTCTGCACAGATACCTCCCTCCACAGGCCTAGAAAAGCAGAAGGAAGCACAGGCATAGGGAAAGCTCAGAAGTTTTAGAACTCATTGCACAGCCCTGAAACTTCCCTTTGAATGGACAGGCTCAGAGAAATACCATAATATGAGTTTTTATATTTTCAGGTGCAGAATATGAAGGCTTTGTTGCATGGGGTGTGAGGAAGGGGAATTGCCAAATCCAAGTGCTGGTGACAGCAGCAGGCAAAGGTCAGGGGGAGAAGAGCTCAGAGGGAACAGATGTCACAAAAACTCAGGAACCATCACTCCCCCTCCTCAACAGCATGCAGCAGTGGTCAAAGGTGCTGGTGCTCAGAAGAAAGGCAGGACAGCAGCTCTTCTTTCTAGCCTTTCTTGGTTTGGTCTTTGCTTCTTTTCCCTCCTAGTGCCTGGTAGGACACCACAGGGAGGGCCCCTCATCCCCCAAGACCTGCACAAGCAGCCCCTCTGCCCCCTTGGAGCCCCAGCAAGGTCAGACACAGAGCACACTGCACTCACCCAGCAGCCCAAGGCAAGCCCTGCCCATGCTCAGGTACGAGAGACAGGAGCCATCCTCCACCTCTGCTAGCAGGGAAGAACTTCTCAAATGCCCTTTCCACCAGCATCTCCTCCTTTGGCCATCCTACAGTTCAGCTCACCTGCTCTTTCCACAGCCATGACAAGCACAGAAAAGACAAAAATTTGAGAGCACATGGCCCATTGAGGGGGCCCAGCCTCACCCACACCCGAGTCTCACACCAGGGAGATCTTTCTCCAAGACTTCCAGCCCTTCAAGCCTCTGGAGCACTGAGAGCAACTTCCAAGATACAACAGTCTGTACTCCACAGCCACAACGCTGCCTCCCGGGATGGCTGCAGCTCCTGTGCCTGGTGCTGCTGCCCACATGTGCCAGGAACCCTCACAGACATGGAAAGCCACCAGCTACAACACATTGACATTTCCGCCTCTGTCTAAGGGGGTTTCAAAACATCTTGTCCAGTTTGACATTTAAGAACCACTCTTGGTTGGTGTCTTTGCTAAATCTCAAGTGGCAAAGGGAGCCAGAAATACGAGAACATTAAGCGCTTCCTGGAAAGAAAGAAAAAAAAAAAAAAAGCCAAAACAAACAAACCCCACACCCACAGCACAGCCCTGAGCAGCACCAATGACTCCGCGCCCCAATGGCCTCTGCCATGGGATGGAGGAGGAACGGTGGAGACAGAGACTAGCAAGACATTGCCCAGCGATGCCACAGAGGAGGCACAAGACGAAGGGCATGCCTAAGGTAGGACGTCGGCCTCCTTGGAGCGGATTAGAACTGCTGGTGGAGAAAGCCAGTGGGGCCCAGGAGAGGCACCTTTTCCAGCGGACGGGAACGGCAGCATCCCAGCACGTGCACGGGGCCGCTCTGGACACGGCCGCAGCTCCGGGGTCAGCCCAGCCCCTCGCCGGCTGGCGGGGCACTCTCCCCGCGCTCGCCCTCCCAGCCCACGGGCCACGCTCCAGCCATGCCGCCCAGGGAAGCTTTGTGCAGGCAGCTGCCAGCTCCCTTCCCGCTACCCCTGGCTGCCCACCCCGGGACCACCAGCCCCCGCCGCTGCCGGGGAATCGGAACCCAGCGATAACGAAAGGCTCGGGGTGGCGCCGCAGGTGGGATGCTCAGAGGTGGGGCCGAGCCCCAACTCAGCAGCGATGCCCCGGTTCCAGCCCCGCCCGCACCGTGGTCGCCCTCCAGGACCACTGAGCCCCCCCGACTACTCCAGCAAGGCCCGTGGGACCCCGCGGAGCCGGGCCTCGCGGCGACGCCCTCCGGCAAGCAGAGCTCTTCCCCCTCCCCTGAAGACGACCCCGCCCCGTGGAGTTCCCCCGGGGCCCCGATGCCGGCGGGTCCCGGCCGGGCTGCCCGTGCGGCGGTGGGCGCTCACCTGCAGGCGGGGCGGCCGCGGCCCCGCACCCGCCCGGCCTCGCGCTACATCCTGCGGTCCTCGCGCCTCAGCGGCGCTCATAGCTGCAAGAGAGGCTGCCCTGCCGCNCCTCGCCCGCAGCCCCCCGCCCCGGCCTCCCGACCCTCGCGCCGGCCACCGCCCCGCCCTGCATCTGCATATCCCCGCCCACCTCATCTACATAACCACGCCCCTCATCTGCATGTCCCGTCCCCGGTTCGACCCCGGTCCCGATAGAGGTGGCCCGTGGCGGTACCTTCGGGCCGGTACTGAGCGATGATGGTCACCGTCTGTCCTGCCCGCTTCAGCGCCGCCGCCGCCTGCTCGTGGGTAGCGTTGCGAAGGTTCACGCCGTTCACCTGCCGGGACAGAGCGGCTCTGCTGGACCGGACCCACGGACACAGGCACGAATCGAGGGGGTCTGTCCTGCGCCTCGGCCCCGCTGCCCCGCCTCTGTTCCGGTACCCACACTGTCAGAACCTCATCACTCTGCCACTGTGCCCCCAGTACCACGCCTAGTACTGGCACTTCCAGTACCGGCATCCCCGGTACCGGCCCCCGGCAGGCCCAGGCATCAGGGCTGCCCCCACCCCAGGCACCCCGGGCCGTGTCAACACACCGGCATTCGGGATGAATCCCACAGAACTGTGCTTCAGGTGGCAGGGGACAGGTGTCCCGCGGGTGCCCACCTGGGGCTGTGAGAGGCCATGAAGGGGCAGTGGGTGCCCCACCAACTCACCGAAAGGATACGGTCTCCCCTCCGCAGCTCTCCGCTGAGGTCAGCAGGGCCTCCAGCCAGGATGAAGGACACAAAGATCCCCTCACCATCTTCCCCTCCAACAAT
Source organism: Picathartes gymnocephalus (assembly GCA_013390045.1). Classification (NCBI taxonomy): domain Eukaryota; kingdom Metazoa; phylum Chordata; class Aves; order Passeriformes; family Picathartidae; genus Picathartes; species Picathartes gymnocephalus. The sequence continues at coordinate 37,332 of WEKY01054345.1, forward strand.
GTTGAAGCCCAGGCCAGTAGAGCCTTTGTGCAGGATGATTTTCCGGGGCTCCCTGGAAGGGCACATAAGGGACAGGGAGACATCAGGGTGAGGAGCACTAAAGCTGGTGACAGGCTTTTCTGTGCCCAGGCTTCGTGGCCCATTGGTGGGGCTGGAGTCACCCGAGTGCAGCCTGGTGTGACTCAGCCCTCAGCACTGTGGAGACTGACAAACCAGGAGAGTTGCAGGCAGTGTGACATGAGATAGCATGGACAGAGACAGAGCATCCACCGTGAAATCACACACAGAGACACTGAACTGCATGGTGGCATCAGATGCCATGAGCCAGGAGAGTGGGATCAAGCCCCTCCACAGCATGGCAAGTGTGCCTACAACCCCATTCATCCCCAACCTACCCCCCACCACCATGCCACAGACCCTGCACAGCTCAACAGAAGTCCTAAATTTTTTGATGATGACTTAATTCTATCAGAGCTTAAACAATAGGCAGGCAAAAGCAGGAAGACTGCCTGGCATCGCAAAACTCCTGCATCAATTTTTGTCTGGGAGAAAAACCCAATGTGATGGGAACAATGACAGCTCCCAGCTCAAGCTCTGGATTTAAATAAGAAGGAATAAATGATGCCAGACAATTAGCACAGGCTGGTTGTGATTGGCAGCCAATGTGATAGTGGGGAACATGAATGCATCTGCTCTGGCTCGGCCCTGGGCACTTTCTTGGGTACCACAAGGACCTCAGCAGCCTGATCAACCACTCACCTGCCAGGTAGCTGAGGGAAATCTCTGGGAAGTGTAAGGAAATGGCATGGCATTGAGTGAAGACACCCATGGTAGACCCTAAAATGCTGGCAGACTTGTGCTAAGAGGACCCTGAGGCACTGCGGTGGGGGAGCTGGAATACACCAGAACCAGGAAGAGAACCATGGAAATGCTCAGTCAAAAGATGCTCAACCCCAAGTCCTCAAGATGTTACCAGTGCTTGGCTTAGGGGTAGCGGTGAGCAGGCAGGGAGGGCTGCAGCCATCCCTCTGCAGCAAAGCTGTGCCCAGGGCTAGGGTTCTCCCATGGGAAGAAATAGGTCAGGTTTCTGGGTCTGCAATCCCTGCTTCCAGCCAGGAGATGGACTTGCTCTGCCCCTTGGGTTTTGCTGCTGCCCAAGCAGTGCGCAGGAACTCCAACTCAGTGTAGGGGGAAGCATTCCCAGCACCCATGAGGACCAGACATTTTGGTGGAAGATAAAGAGACCCTAAAAGAATGAGGAGAGGAAATGAAGCCCCAGACAGGTACATCACAGGTCTCAGTCATGACGTGCACCCTTGGCTTCCATCCTCCTCACAGGAAGCATGACATGGATCCTCCAGGCAGATCCCATGCTGAATGCTGCAGTGTTAACACTGGGACCTCAGCACAGAGCAGTTGAGGGGATCCTGTGGGGCTGTGCTGGGTCTGGGTTGCAGTGGTGGAGCTCACTGGAAAACAGATTTTTTGGTTCCCAGACCTAGGTGCTGCAGGACATGAGGGTCACGGGAGCCACATCCACGTCTGAGCAGCACTTGTGCCCATGGGAGGGGGAAAGATACTGGACCTCTGCTTTTCCTAGGGAATGGCTGGCAAGAGCCTCATGGGAGACAGCTTCTTTCTAAGGGCAGCTACTGCCTTTCCACACACCAGTAAGTTGCATCTGGACCACACCGGTCCCAGTTCACAGTCTTGATGCCAACAGACCTTCAGAGATGAAGCTGTCCTGGGGGGTCAGCAATGCACAGGAGGCTTTCAGCACTTCCTGGGAAGGACGAGGGAAGTGCTGAGCCCACTGCAGGCTGGATCTGTTGGGTAGCAGGGGGCTGTGTCTGGGCACACGGGCCCAGTGCTGCCAGCCCATCTGCAGCGGGGCCCTCCACAAGGCAGCACCATCCTCTAGTGGCCACCAGCACGTGCTGCACCGGGGCCACTGCCGAGCCATCACCGTGCCACTGTCACCGCCAAGCCACTACTGGGCCACTGCCAAGCCATCACTGTGCCACTGTCACTGGCAAGCCACTGCTGAGCCACTGGCAAGCCCTGATCACACCATTGAGCCACTGCAGAGCCATCACTGAGGCACTGCCACTGCCAAGCCACCACTGAGCCACTGCTGAGCCATCACAGAGCCACTGCCACTGCCAAGCCACCGCTGAGCCCTCACTGTGCCATTGCTACTGACTGTGTCCAGCCGAGGCTGGGTTGCTCTCTAGTCCACAAATGGGAATGTTGGCACGTGTGAGAAGGCACACCCTGGTGGGACCAGGGTCCCTGATGCGCTTTCCAAGCACTGGGACTCAGACCCTTCTGTGGTGCACTGTAATGGCAGACAGCACCGCTCCTGCCTGTAGCATCATCCCCCAGTGCCCTGACAGCACAGAAGCTGCTACACCTGGTGAGGATGCAGTGCCAGAAACAGGCCCTAGAACTGGCATTGATGGTGCTGAGACCAGTGGGAGAGGAGGGGTGCTGCACAGGTCACAGCATGCGGAGGCACCCAGCTGTGGCTGAGCACCAAGAAGTGAGAAAGTCCCGCAGCAAAGATGGGTGCAGACACTCTCCAGGAGAACAGCAGACCTGACAGCAGATGGCAAGTCAGGGTCTCCCACTCCAGCATCCACCACTGATCTGCAGAATGGGAGAATCCTGGACAAAGTTACTGCATTTTCCTCCATAGACACTCTCCCAAAACCAGCCTGCAATCTCGTTCCAAACAGCAGAGCCAGCCCTAAGCCTAAGTTAGGCTTAGAAATCAGCCTAAGCCCTACAGTCCTGGCCCTGGGGATACCACACTCAGAGCACTGGCCCCAAGGCTGTGACAAGAGGGAAAGCTGTAAGAATAGGCTAGTAGAGCAGGACTTGCCAGGTCTCACTCTCCCATCCTCAGCTTGAGGCTCTGGAGAAGTTTTATACTGCATTTAAATGCAACGTTTTCTTTGTGCTCCTCTTTAGTTCCTGGCTTCAGGAAACAAACCTGTTCATGCAGCATAAAGGATTCTACTGGGGCAAAGGGGGCTGTGCCAGGGCTGGGCAGGAGGCTGTCAGGCCAGGGGCTGGCAGTCATTGAAAAGGCACCTGAGTGCAGGTGGTTTGGGATGCCAGTCTCAGGGAGTGTGGGGAAGGGCCCCACTTGTTTGCAAGGCTGTGCTCCCCCTGGCCCTTCGCCCCCTGCACAGTTCCACTTGGGGACATCCTGAGAGCCTGTGGCACTGCTGGATGGCACCATAAAGGCAGGGAACACCTTGTATTCCAGGTATTGTAAAAGAAGCAAGAGAATGAAGCTGAAATGCAATTGTGTAAGGCTTGTGAAAGAGTAGGAGAGACAATGGAGAGGGAGTGAATGCAGCAAGCCAGGGATTGACACAGCAGGGCTGGTCTCAGGGGGGTGAGCACAGAGCTCATTATGGGGACCTCAAACATTGCACCATGCACCTACAAATGGCCTATCAGGCTCTGCACTGGCAGTGGGGATGTCAAGCCACCACAGAGGGAAAGTGAGGGAATGACAAGGGATGGTCATGCCTGATACTCACCTGGTGAAGTCATCATCTCCGATCATGTGCCGAGGGATAGGTGAGTACCGGGATGGAGTCACCTGGGGAGCGATGGGATAGGCAGGCTTGCTCTCAACGCTGCCCAGGTAGCCCAGACTGGAGTTATGGCTTATGTGGTTGTCAGCCAAGGCTGAGAAGGCTGCAGAGGAGGAGAAGTTCATCAGGAACAAAAACGCATACACAGTGATGACACGGAGACCAGCCCAGCCCTGCTCCCCACCCCAGCACGCTCAGTGCCCCACAGCCCTGCGTGCCCAGCCAGTGGCCAGCGGCGTACGTACTGCTGGCGTAGTCGGGGGGCGCGTACATGTCGTTGAGGTGGATGTTGCCAGGCTTGGCCACTTTCAGGTACACCATGTCAGAGGTGTTCTTCAGGGCGGCCACTGCCTCCTCGTGCCGCACGTCCTGCAGGTTTGTGTTATTCACCTGCCGGAGGGAAAGGGCTCGGTGACACGGCTGAGCAGGAGGGCAGGGACCAGTGCAGCCCTGCAGGAGTGGTTTTCCATAGGGGAGGTGCCACAGCATCTCCAGAGGCATTGTCCCATTGCCTTGGATTTGGCCCTCCTGCCTGCAGCCATTACTGTGCCTGCCCTCCCACAGCAACATCCCAGCAGGAGCCCCAGGGAAGAGGGGTGAGGCTGCTGACAGGATGGGTGCTGGGGTTCACGATCAACACTGCATCACAGTGGAACCTGTTCAGCGTCACCTCGCGGCTGGCTGTGGCCGTGGGGCTTACCGCAAGCAGCCGGTCCCCGATCTGCAGGCGCCCGTCCTTTTGGGCAGCACCTCCCTCGATGATCTTGGTGATGTAGATGCTGTTGTCCCCAGGGATGTGCTGGTTCCCAATGCCCCCTGCAATGCTGAACCCCAGGCCTGAGCGAGAGTGAGAGTGCAGGTGAGGAACAGAACAGACAGACAGACAGAGTCCGGGGCTGGCACCACAGCCCCTGGGCCTCACAGGGCTTCACACCCTGCCCAAACCCAGCAGGCAATGGGCCACCCCACTGCTGCCTGGGGCCAGCCTGGCCACCATGCACTGCACTGTGGGTCTGTCCCATACCCTGTGCCCCACAGCATTCCATGGGGCTGAGCCACCCTGCAGCATCCTGCACCGTGGTGGTACCACCTTGCATCCCACATCGCCCGAGAGGCTGCCCTGTATCTCACGACATCTCACACCGAGGGGTCACCACACACTGTCCTGTGGGGCAGTGGGGCACCCTGGCCACGCGAGCAGAGCGAGGGGTTCACCTTTGGGGCCCTTCATCAGGTTAACCTCCATGATGGTCTCTGGCGGGGGCTGCCGGCGGCGCACCACAAGCCGCACCACGGGGCCTGCTTCCTTCAGGGCCTCCACAGCTTTGCTGTGCACAACCTCAGAGACGTCCACGTCGTTCACCCGCAGCACGCAGTCATTCACCCTGCGGGCACAGGATGGCCCTGAGCATCCCTGGGGAACCACCAGCCCATGCCACCCTCCTCTGGTCACCTCTGCCACCCTCCTCCAGCCAAACAAAGGAGAGTTGCTCAAGCTGGCCAGATCCTGCCCTGCTGGGGTGAGAAAGGGGTCCCTCCCAAAGCGGGGGAAAGCGGAGCTGATCCCTATAGTGCAACCTTGATGGAGATGGGAGAAGAAAGGCTGGATCCCTGCCCTGGGCTGTAGTGGGATGGATGGGATCAGGAGCCTGATATGGGTAGGGGAGGAGGAGTGGCTGGTGGCCAGGCATGGTGGACATCCCTGTCCTGAGGGGATCTGGCTGTTAGGAAGAGCCATATGGAGGCCAGGGACCATGTCAGGAAAAGGGGCTAGGCCTAGAGGATCCATGCAGAGATGCTGGGTGACAGCCTGGCTGCTCCCCCAGCCCTGTACTCACCCTAGACGGCCATCCATGGCTGCTGCTCCCCCAGGGATGATCTTGGTGATGAAGATACCTGGGTCATCTGGAACGTGGGGGTTGTCGATGCCTCCCGCTATGCTGAAGCCGAGGCCGGAGTTACCCTGTGGGAAATCAAACGCCACGTCTTTCCCCCATGGGCAACTGCTTGCTGCCAGCCCTCCTTAAATGGTTCCCCCCAGCCGTGGGACTGCCTGGGGCACAGGAGCTCTTACAGCATCTGTCACACCCCGGGGTGCCCGGCTCAGGGGGCAGAGGGATGCTGGTCGGAGGAGAGGCCGGCGTTCCTCAGCTGAGCACTCGGCACAGCAGCGTGGAGCACTGAACAGATGGAGTGGGAGAGTGGGAGCCGCCGAGGACCTCCCTCACCACCGCGTCTCCACGGAGAGACTAAGGCAGGCAGGGAGCTGGGGGAAGAGGAGGTGGTCCTTGGCGGAGAAAACCTCCCCTTGCTGGCTGCTCCCCAGGAGGAGACACCGATGCTGCAGCCTGCACAGACCAGCGGGGATGGTGCCAGTCACCAGCATCCCACTCCTGCCCCTCTGCACCCTGGGATGTAGCCCTGGCACAGAGCCAAGCTGGGGACTGGCAACGCTGATGACAAAATTTACAAGTTTGGCTATCAGGATGGAGTGGGCTCTCCAGTTCTGTCTCCTTCTCCTCACAGACATGCTCGGAGCATGACTTGAGCTTCTCCTGCTGAATTACGCCTGGGCGGATGCAGGGACCACAGCCCATCTCCAGGCCATTCCCCCAGCATCTCAGGACTGAGTGGCTGTGGCCCTGTGCTGCCTCTCCCTCTTGCAGGATCCTCATTAGTGACACGCTCACAGGCGCTGCTTCCAGATCCATGCTTGATGCAAGTGGACAATTCCTGCCTTTTTTTGCTCTGCCTTGAAAATCAGATGGCTCCTCGCTTTGTTTCCTCATGTGGAAGAGCTGATAGTCACATACTATTGTGCCTGCCTCTCTCATACACAAGTGGGCTCAGGCTCGTGGCTGCCCATCGCCCCAGTGCTCAGTGGGAGATGAGGGGGTGCTCTGCTCTTCCAGGGGACCTGTGGCTGGGAGGGCCACACTGGAACTCGGGCTCCCCGGGATAATTTAGCACCAACAGCCAGCTGGGGCTTGCACTTCTCCCCAGCATCAGCTCCCGCAGCGATGCAGAGCTGACTTTATGATGCTCATGACACAGCACCAGGAGCCACCAATGCCTGTCACTGTGCAACGCTCCCGGATGTTCTCTGGCCAGCTGGGATTTGGCTGGCACGTGACACAGAGGCATTCAATGGTAAAAGGTCTGAGGCTGCTCTCTTTCCTCTATGCTGGGTTCTGATTACCCTGTGCCTAGATCAAAAAAGCTCCTTACTGTCACAGAAACCCAGCCTGGCCACAGCAAGGCAAGTGAGATTGCAAAATGATCTTCAGCCATTCATTGTGCCTGTCTATGGAAGGTCCTTGGTTAGCTACAAAACCTGGAAATGATCTGGGAGGTGTTAATTTTTATTTTGATAAACCTCAAAAAGGAGTTCAAGGGATTTCTTAGCTGACGTCAGGGTTGATGCCAGGGCAGCTCCTGCTGTACGGTGGGTAAATACAAAGGCATGTCCCTCTGCAGATTGTGTTTCTGCTATTATTGCCCCCAAAATGCTGCTGCATTTATGCTTGTCTTTACAACAAAGACAAGCGACAGACCAGCCATTTTGGGGTACACTGAGGTCAGTTCTGGAAGCCAAACACACCAGCAAGGGGACAGCCTCACCTGTAGGCAGCAGAGTGCTTCTCCTGCATTAAGACAGGATTGTTGGATCCCACTGGGGACCAGGTGAAGGGAAGGACCTGGGTATGGTCCATGCTAGCCCCGTCTGCTAAGCACTGAAGTTCTCTCATGGTTTTTTGTATTGGAGAAGGAATTGCTGCCTGGGGCTTTGAAATGGGGGCATCAATGAGTGTGGCCTCCCTGTGTGGTCCTGCCAGCTCTTCCCCTGTTCCCATTATGGGCTGAGGACAGAGGATGCTCTGAAGAATCCCTGAAGAAAAGGCTTTTGCCTGTGACTTAGGCTTGGAGCAAGAAGCACTTAGCCCAAAAAGGAAGGAACCCCTGGGCTGGTTTCGTCAGGCACGCTGGGGAAGCAGTGGGTGAGGCGGCAGCCCCGGATAACCTTCCGTCCACCCACCTCGGTGATGCAGAGCCAAGGGAAGGAGGGAGATGACTAAAGGCAGAGAGGAACAGAATAATGAGCGATGCGTCTTCCCCTGCAATGCCGGCCCCGCGGCGAGGCTGAGCCGCCTGGCAGGCAGTGAGGGGGAGGCAAGGTGTGCTGTGGAGAGCCACGGGCAGCCTCCCACCACTGCCATTCCCAGCCAGCAGGGCTGTGCCTGTCTCTCGGAGTAAACCCTGGGCCAGCTTTTCCCGCTCCCTCTCCATCCCTCCTGCCCTGCTTGCCCCTGGATAAACCCCATACACGGGGGGAGCTAATTTTAGCCACGGCTGGTGTGATGCACGCCATCACCTCTGTGTTGCCAACAAAGAAAAGGCTTGAGCAGGAACTTCCTCCGTTGTGGTTTGTTTTACTAAATAACCTGTTCTTGCAGCTTAGCATCCCAAGGCTGTGTATCCTAGAGTGACAGGGAGCCTGGTGGCAGGGTGGCTTTGGTCCCTGTGCCCAGCTGTGGGGTGCACCCACCTGTGCCCGCACAAGCAGAGCTCCCCACACCTCTGTTTCCTGACAAAGGCAATGACAAAGAGCCTCCCCCCATGCTCTGCACTGATGGGTTTGTGGGGGCGAAGCCCTCCTCCCTCCCTTCTGGAGGGGTGTGCAGGGGAGAGGGGAGCAGCAAGCCCACCCAAGTGGGAGCCAGGCTGGCAAAGCAGGTGTGACACCCGTGAAAGCCTCCAGAGAGAGTGGGGAGCAGAGGCCAACCTCTCCCCATGAGCTGTGCAGGGAGGCGTGGGGGGCTGGCTGTGCCAGGGGGTGGGTGAGTGGGAAGAGGCTGCTGCTGGGTGAGTAAGGAGTACTTACCCTTTCCAAGACGATCTCCTCATACTTGAACATCCCATCACTGCCATTCATCTGGAGAGAGGGAGACAGCGTGTTACGACTCTCTGCTGGTCCTGGGGGAATTTGTTTTTCCCCTCTGACAGCTGAATATGAAGAATCCAACCTAAAAGCTGCACCATCACTGCTGAAAAAACCTTCAATGCAACTGCTTGAGCCTGCCCTGGAATTAAACCATGTGCTGCTTTTCTCACTGGGCATGAGCCAAAGCCCACTGACTTTAATGCACTTCTGTGCAAAGCCTTTATTCTCCCAGCTCATTTCTCCAGCCATGAAAAGGAACACAACCGAAGGCACAAAAAGAAATAACACCTTTGTTACGCAGCATATAATTAACCTCAGGAATTCACTGCTTGAGGAAGGGAAGAGAGGGGGTCGGTCCATTTAAAGGAAAAATAATATCTGTACAAAATAACATAATAAACACTTTTAGCAGCTTATATTTTTTAAATCTTTTCGTAGCATGACTGTATTAACAGGAAATTCAGAATAATTTATTCTACAAAATTAGCTGAGTGCAAAGGAAACAAGGTATGAGGGAGTGGGGCACAGTAAGAGGTGATGCCCTTATGTACAAAAACGGTGTAGCCTGTCTCAGTGCTGTACACCGCACTGATCTCCACGCTTAAAAGTCTCCCATACCCAGAGCAGAGCTCTTGGGAACATAATGAAGAGAAATAAAAAGGGATAAAGTTGTAGGCTGCAAAAAAAAAAAAAAA
>WEKY01054345.1:46673-67095 GCA_013390045.1 Picathartes gymnocephalus
ACAACAGCAACAGTTTCAAGGAAAACTGAGTTGGAAGGAAATCCAAAGCCTCGTGGAGTACAACCCCAGGCCCTGCAGTCCTTCCAACAATCCCACCATGTGCCTGTGAGTGTTGTCCAAATGCTCCTTGAGCTCTGGCAGCCTTGGGGCCATGACCATTCCCTGGGGAGCCTGTTCAGTGCCCAACCACCCTCTGGGTGAAAAACCTTGTCCTAATGTCCAACCTAAACCTCCCCTGACACAGCTTTATGCCTTTCCCTCAGGTCCTGTCACTGAGCACCTGGGAGGTCAGTGTCTGCTCCTCTGATTTCCCTCTCGAGGAAGCTGCAGACTGTGCTGAGGTCTGTCTTCAGTCTCCTCCAGGCTGAGAAAGCCAAGTGACCTCACCCCTTCCTCCTGTGGTCTCCTCTAGATCCTTCACTACCTTTGTAGCTTTATATCCTTTTATTGTGGCCCCAGCACTCGAGGTGAGGCTGCCCCAGTGAGAGCAGAGCCGGACAATTCCCGCAGTTGCCCCTCAGGTGATGCTGTGCCCACTGCACCCTGGGCCAAAATTGGCCTTTTTGGCTACCAGGGCACACTGCTGACTCACATTTTTTTTGGAGGGGACTGAACTCAATCTCATAATTTGAGTCACTCTGGGAAACAAGGGATAGGACATGGGTAGGTCTGTATTACAAGGCAGAGGCAGTGGAAGTCTGGACTCAGCAGGCAAACACCTCTCTCACTGTGCAGTCCTGTGGCCTCTGGACAATGTGCAGGGTTCCTCGTCTGGATTTTACATCCACCATTAACTGATGGCTTCTAGATCATATAGAGCCACTTTCTGTATATGCTCTGTATCCCAAACTGGAGCTGACATGCCTTTTTCTAGGTGGCAACAATCAGGGGCCCAGTTAGAGGAGCAGTTCTGCAGGACAGGACCTGGGATAGGGCTGTGCCACCTGTGACACACACACACCCTCATCCCCTGCCCGGGGAGGCCAAAGCAATCCCACACCCTGTACTGTGCTTCAAGGATGAGGCTGGGCAAAGAGATGGGAATGAGGTACCAGGGAACACGGGCTGAGTGTGTTGTCCCTCCTTGGATGTGCTCCGTGCCTGGTGCCTCTCAGCCACAGGAAGATTTCAGGGGACAGTTCCGGGTTGGGACATCCAGATACTCCAATAGTAGGATGCTCAGATCTTCCCAGCACACCAGGAAAGGCTTTGGCCAGCTCTTACAGAAGGATCTTGCGACAGAAAAGCAGCGGAAATGGTGGGATTAACCCACAGTAGGATCCCTGGCAGCCTCAGAGGGACAGGGACACGTGGCCAGTGCCACCTTCTGCCACAGTGCTGCCCTGGGCTGGGCTCCTGTGGGCAGAGGGGCATTGTTTCCCTTGCCACAGGTTCCCCCTTTGGCATGGGCCACCTTTCCCTCTTCCTATCCTCCCGTAGTGACTAATGCTAAGTGCAGCTGGCTCGCTGGCCCGTGCCACCCTCGCAGCCCCCTCAGCAGAGCCCCCCTCAGCACAGCGTCCTGCCCATCCCCTCCCTGCAGTTGGTATCCCGGTGCGTGGGGCGCGGCGTCGCCTCTCCCCAGCTTTCCAGCAACTCAGATTCCTGGCACCCTTTGCTACTACACACATTGTCCTCTCGGCTTTGGCATTCCACAGAGTTGCCACACAGCCAGCCATATGCACACCCACGGCCGCAGAGGAACAGCGTACACATCCCTGGAGGATGGGGATCTGCAGAAAGCTGTGACAATCTGTGAGCCGTGGTGAGAGCCAGCGCGCGCGGGCCCCGCCGAGGAGCGGCCGGTGGCACCTGGGGTACACGGACACCTCAGAGCACAGACCCTGTCAGACACCCCGCTGCTGCCAGCCAGGTGAGGCTCCCCAAATCCCCAGTGCTGAGCAGTGTTTGGCACTGCTCCCGGAAAAGCGGCGGTGTAGGTGGTTGCTTGATGTGGCGTCTGCTGGGAGCAGCCTGCGCTGGCCAGGCACGCTGGGGTCAGCCAGGCCTGACCACCAAGTTTTAGCTCTGATTATGTGTCCAAAATTCACGCAATGGAATGGCAGTTAATTGTATAAGGAAGCCAAATGAAGAACTTAATATATACCACGTAACCAAGGGAACAAGCCAACAAAGCAAGTGTTCCAGTGTCGGAAAATCAAATACCAGTCGTTCACTGATCGCAAAAACCTCCTCATGATACCCACCAGAGCTGCCATGACCTGCCTCTGCCACAGGCTGTTTTCAGCCAGTGCCCTGTGCTCCTCCCCAGCTCCTGTTTGGAGCAATCTCTGGTGGGAAGATGCCTGGCTCCATCACCTCCAGGCAGGGAGAGCACACCACACCCTGCTCTCGTCTCCTCGTGTAACACCTGCCAAGCTGGCAGGAATGTCAGGGGCTAATTAGCTGTTCCCAGCATATCCTGATCCTAAGCATCATCTGGTTTCTCATGGAAAAGAGCACGACTATTTTTTTCCAGGCCCTTCCCATGCAACAAGCCCACCTGAGGGCTCAGGAAGAGGCACCTGTACTGGCCCTCTCCTCTTCTGAGCAGGAGGGAAATAGTTACCGATGACGGCATTTAGATCATCAACAGAAGGCTGCAGAGTTAACACTCATTTGATAAACAGAAGAGCACACACCTTCCAGAGCTACTGCAGGCTGTCTGCAGGCTCTGCCGGCCAACACCGCAACCGCACACATGGAACACCCCTTACAATTTGCTAGAGTAAGGATTTGAGGTGGTTTTTTTGGGTTAGGTTGGCTGTTTTTTGTGGTTTAGCTTGTTTCCTTGTTTTTTAAATAAAAAAGAAGGCCACCAGATTTAGAAGACAAAGATCAGGTTCCTCAAATGCAACCCAAATAGCCAACCAGGCTGCAAGAGGAAATAACCTGCAGGCAGGATAATGCCACTCCCAGCACCTTCTGGAGCAAGATCCTGCCCATATCCCGTGCTTAGGATGTGATGGGGACGAGCACTGGGACCTGCTGGTGGAGCAGCTGTTTATCGAGATAACAGAGAGGGTCTGAAGAGTGGAGAGCCAGCCCTTGGTTGTGCCAGCCAGCCCTGGGTGTGGAGGGCACCTGGCGATGTCCCACACCTGCCCCAGCATGGGGAAAGGGGAGCAGCCCTGTGCCAGGGCAGCGGGTGCAATGGGCACCTCCCCGCTGGCACGGGCACCGCCAGCGCTGGCAAGGGAGAGCTCTCCCTGCCTGAACATGGCAGGGGGCCCAGGGAAAATAGGTCAAGAGCTCCCGCCCCTCACCTCCCCGCGTCCTGCCGCAGCACTGAGACCTACTGACTCGCTTCAGCTATCCCCTGGCCTCAACCCCCTCGTGTGCACTGCCCACAGTGCTGGCCTTGCGCACAGAACCAAGAAATGCCCTATTTCTGGTCAGCCTTTTGCCAGAGGGCCGCAGGGAACAACCTGCTGAGCTCGGGCAGAGTGAAGGGGTTTGCAGCCTGACAGCCCCAGCAACAGCTGGGAGGACACTAGAGCCCTGCAGCCTGCAGGAACTGGCTGTGCCCCTGCCACTTGGGACCAAAGTGTGAGGGACTCACTGGCTGAGATCAGGCCTTGTCTCCCTCACACCTGGCTTTTAGGCGACTGAAGAGGTGATTGCACCTCACTGCTGGGCAAGGAGGCACCAGATCAGGCTCCAAGAACCCAGACTCTGAAACCTTCAACTCCTCAAGGGCTTTGGAGTGATTTTCCCTGCTCATTTTGGGACTGCCTGGCAGTCAGATGTTGTTTTAGCTTCACAGAGGCAGCTCTGAAAGGCAGAGACCCCATCTGCCATGGAAACTCTGTTTCCAATTCTCCATCTCCCCATTATGGACATGCTGGGCAAAATACACCAAGATGTGAAACTGTGAGCAATGACCTGGAGCTGGCATGAGTGATGCTCTCCAGCACCCTCCTTTCCCATTCAAGGGATACTTTTAATACTGCAGGCATTTTATAATGGGCTATTTGAGTCTTGACACCCTGAGGGTGCTGGGAGCTGCTCAAGCCACATGCTGAGCCCCAGCTATCCCAGCACTGCTGCTGGTGCTACGGACTCCTGGGGATGACAGTGGGTGGATGGGGACATTGAAATGCAGAACAGACTTCTTGATAAACAATCAGGGCCAAATCCAGCCCAGCAGCCAGTCCAATGCAATCAATGGAGCTAGAACAGGAAGGAACTAGACTACATCCATCTGTTTATCATTAAGGAAAGCACTGAATAGTTAAGTAATTAAAGACTGGAAGATGTGACTTTAACCTTTCCAAATACATACTGTAACAACAGGCTTCAGATTATGGGTTTGTAAAAAATGCTTCCAGATTTGGCATTTTGGTGTTTGCAGCAAGCTCCTGGTATGCCCCCTTTCCTGACCTGGGAAACTGCCGAGGTTTTGGGGGTTGTTTTCTCTGAAGTCTGAGGAATCCAGCACCCCAGAGAAGGAAAAGATGCTGCAAGGCCTGTTTCCTGGTACAACATGAAGTAGAAGGCAAGAGGGTTCCAAGGCTGGATGCTGAGAGGCATCAAAGTGAGGTGTCTCCCTGCTCTGGGCAGGGGCTGCTCTGGGCACCCCAGTGGTGACACACACCAGATCACAGCCAGCACATCACACAGCCTGGTGGTCCTTTTGACCCCTGCAGGACAGTGACTCTCAGCATGTGCTGCTGACTTTGGATGGATGGGATCAGTGACTGTCACCCCAGGGTGATGCTGGTGCCTGTCTGGGCCCTGAAACCCGGCCAAACTCACCCCAGGGGCTGCAAGAAGGGAGATTCCATCTAGCACAGCAAGAAGGACCTGCATCCTAGGGGTGGGGAGAAGGGGTGGACAGGGATATGGGGGTGAAGGGAGAGGGAGGGATGTGAAGTTAATGAGCTGGAGTAGAAGGAGGCAGCCAGGAGGGCAGGAAAGTGAACTGCACTGCAGTGGAAGGAATGGTTGCTGGCCCCGCATGAGGGCTCCCTGTTGCTGGCCTCTGCAGGGCTCAGGAACCTGCCCAGGGTGACAGAGCCTGTCCTTGGCCCTTGGGCTCACCTCTCATTGCCCTTGGGCACACAGGCAGGGAGGAGGGACGGGCATGGATGGAGTGTGGCAAAGTGCTGGTGCCTGCAATGATGAGCGGGCAATGCTCCTCCAAAGGTGTAACATTGTGTACTGAGGGAGGGCACAAAACGGATGTGAGAGCAGACTTCCCATCTAGGAATACCTCCCTGCCCTGCTCACAGCACACTGCTCACTTGCTCTGTCCAGCCTTATGGTGGTCTCTTCCCTCCAGGAGACAGTGCCTTTTTTCCAGTCAGGAGAGTGCAGACAGGAAGCTGCAACACGGCACTGCCCTGCAGCCAGGGTGCCCAGCACAGTGAGAGAACATCCAACCCACAAGCCCCCTGCCATGCCATGTGTTTGGGGAAGTTAACCTTTGGGGACAGCAGCTCTCCTCTGCCACATTCATACAAGGCTGGGCCCAGGACCACCACGCTGAGAGGTGCACCACTGTCTTCCTCCCCAATGTCAGCTGGCTCTAATTCAGGCTTAATTAAACCACACAGCCAGGGTTGGAAAGGTCTAAGACAGGCTTTCCTACTTTTCTGTAGCCCTTCTCAACAAGCCCAGCACAGCTCTGTTGTGCACTGGCCCCACCACAGGCTGTGGACTGAGATCTGCAGTTTTTTACAGGGGAAATTCAACCCCCAGAAGTCACCTGTGGCCCACTACCCTGACTCCAAAGATGAAACCACCCCAGCTCTGAGTCCTGGTGCTGCTTCACTGCTGTGGAAGGCAGCTGAAGTTTGAAGCATCAGAAGTAAACCAGATGCAAAGCACCCAGCCATGGCAAGCTGTTAACTGGGCTCCTTTGAGCAAAAAGGGAAGGACCTCACAGGCATAGAGCCATTGCTGCTGGCCAGAAACCCATGCTGGCCACCCTCCTCCCTTCACCCCCCAGCAGGAACGAGTCACAAATGTTCTGGGGATGGATGCAGCAGGATGCAAACCCTGTCTGTAACAAACTGAGGAGGATTATCTTACACTACGCCAGGAGTGCCAAATGCACCTGGGCTGCAAACACACTCACCAAGCACTGCTCAGCTGCTGGCAGCCTTCAGTGAGTGAGGAGCAGCATCTGATGGGCCCTGCTGCCCTAAGGACCGGTCAGTGCAATGCCAGCAAGCACCCAGAGAACCCTGCCCCACTCCTGAGGGGCCAGGGCTGCCTAAGGAACCTGAGGCAGTGGAGGAAGGTAAAGGATGCCCCAGCAGAGCCTCTCAGCCCCCCTGCATGGGAGGCAGAGGAAATGGCTGATTAATCATAGATAAATGGTATGATTAATCCTGAACACAACCAGCCTGGACCCCCAGCTCCTCTGCTGAGGCCTTTTGCCTTGTACCTCCCCGTGCTGGAGTCCCCAGCATCGCTCGCTGCTGGCCTTGGTTCTGCACAGTGTCACCCAGCCCCAGCAAGGTTTGGGGGTGGGATGAGCTGTGCGGACATGGTGTGGGTATCGGGATCCTCTGCTGCCTTACCAGGGCTTCCTTGAGCTGGAAAAGTCTTTCCTGCATTGCTGAGCAAGGAAAATGCAGCACTTGATCAAAGGAAGCAAAACGAAACCGGGAGACTTACAGAGAGCCCTTGTTCCAGCGAGTCTGTATTCACGATAATGGGAGCGGGGTTGGCCTGTGAGGAGACAAAAGTGGGATGTCATCAAGCTGAGCCATGAACCCAGCCCTTCGTGGTGCTCTGCCTCTCCCCTGGCCATGCCAGCACAGACCCTCCAGGCCAGGCAGCAGAGAGAGATTCAGGAAGGGCTCTGCTTGTCCCTCCTCCAGGTGTTCTGCAGCCCTGGGACAGGAGCAGGGCCGCAGAATGGCTTTGGGCATCACTCCTGTCCTCAGACCTGGTGTTTCCCAAACACCCCATGGCCTTGGCTGCTGGGAAGGAGACAGGGAAGATTGGAAACTCTCCCAGCCTTGTGTCAGACTCCCACCAGCACCAAAATTTATGAGAAATTCACACTAGTGAGGGTTTAGGAGATATGAGGAGTAGGGAAAGAGATCTTTCTGAGGGAGGAATATACTGCCAGCAGATCAGGCCTTCGAGCACCTTCCAACAGCTGATGTTCCTTCTAAGCACAGGGCCACCATGCCCTGGGAGAGGTGACAGCATTTGGTCCCTTATCCTCATCACTCCTGGGGTAAATCCTCTGCTCGGCAGCCTCGGCTCATCACCACATGCATCCTCCTGTGCTGAAGGGCTTCCCATGAACCTCTCTCCGGGTCCCTCCTCCTGGGCTGCCCTCTGCCCCTCGGCTGGCTGTACATGCCAGGGCAGGCACAGGAGCAGAGGGCAGACAGGGCAGACAGGGCAGACAGGGCAGGGACGGAGGAAGGCAGGGCGGGTCTCCCAGGAGAAGAGGATGGGCGAAGATGCAGCGCCGGCGGCCAGAGGGGCGGGTGAGGCCAGAGGGTCGGGATGGGACGGGACGGCTGGAGATCAGGGGTGGACGAAAGAGGGACAGGACAGGATGGCTGGGACAGCCGGAGGGATGGGACTGCCGGAGGAGAGACGGGACGGGACGGGACGGGACGGTCAGAGCGGGCGGAGGAACCGGGATGGGACGGCCGGCGATCAGGGACGAGGGCGGCCGGTGGAGGACCAAGGGAGGCCGGAGGGACGGGATGGAAGGGGAGGCCGGAGGAGGAGGGCCGGGCCGGTGGGCCGGGGGTCCGGAGGGGAGGCCGGGCCCGCCCGCCGGAGCTGTCCAGCGCCGCCGGCTGCTGAAGGCGCGGGGCTCCGCGGAGCCTCCCCGCGCTCTGCGAGGGGGCGGCCAAAAGCCAGAAGCAAAATCCCAAGGCTGACATTGCTCGCCGGCACACAAGGGAGTAGTGCAGAGTCTGGAAGGTCAGCGGTGAGTTGGAACTCGCTTCATCATCCCAAGGCTCGTGAGGAGAGCAGCAGCCAGAGTGAGACACGCGAGATACCAGAGGGAGGTGAAGCGAGCCGTCTGCCTTAGGGCATCACGAACATCAGAGTCAGCAACCAGCGAGTCAGGCTGGGGGCTAGTGAAGCAATCACCAGGGACCACTGTCTGTCCATTAACAGGGGTGTTGGACCACGCGGCCCAACAGCCTCTGTGTCTGTGATATTTTCACGGGAGCCAGCTACCTCCTTACTGCCCTTGTCTGGGTTTACCCACCCCTGACTGAGACCAGCCTCCTTCCATAACCCAGCACGGCAGTCCCCACCATGTCCTGTTTCAGCTGACCCTATTCCCTCTCCTCAATTAGCCGATGAGAGAATTAAGGGCCAACCAGACTGTGGTTTAAATCCTGCCCTGGAAGGTTCTGCTCTCATATGGATGGAGCAGGAGGTAGTTAATTTGATTTATTCAGATGCTTTCTGATCTTTCCTGCAGCTGTAACTATTGGTTACAAAACCATAGTTTTTATGGCAATTAATTTTCTAACTCAGGCAAATATGACCATTTCCAAGCACTCCTGCCAAACCCCTCCCCCACACAAAAGAGAATCAAGATTTTCAGGTCCAGTGTCTTGGGATCTCCAAGGCCCAGAAGCAATGTTAAACTGGGAATATCCCCTCTCTGGCAGTACACAGTCCTTGTATTTAATCCAGATAATTTGAGAGATAGAATATATTAAACCTGGCAGTGGCTTTTATTAGTCCCCAGTGCAATTCTAGGAAGGGATTCCACATTTCAAGGCAAGAAAGAAGCACTTCTACTGCCAGCAATTAACAACCAGTAGCACACCAAGGTTTGAACATCCAGAGGCCAGCTCTTATTAGATGAGTTTCCAGGAAGGATGCAGAACAGGCAGCCTAAGTGAATGTAGCCCATCATGTGCCCCATGATTTATAAAAAGAATTCAACTCCACAAATGATGCTTTGGATCCCTCCCAGGGAGAAGTGCTCTATATAATAATGTTATAGAGGCTTTTGCAGGTCCAGCCTGAGTCCTCCACTGAGCCCCACTGCACTCTTTGTTGAATTAATAATAGCCCAAAAATCACACATCACATTGCCTGGCTCACACAGTGGTGAGCCCTAAGGACATATTTTGTTTAGCCTGCTCCCTGTGCACCGAGCATCCTTCGCAGCCATTCCACACTAGTGATTTTTTACATCTCAAAATACTGCTAGGAGCACAATTTCCCACTCAGGCTCCAGATGGGACCCAGGAGATACCGACTGTGAGTCGCTGCTCTAAAACAAAGTCACACATGGTCAGGAGGAACTCAGACCTGGAAGTCCCCACTTGCCTCCTGTGGCCAGCTATTCCAGCTACCACAGGAAAGGTGTTTGGGCATTAGTTCTGACTTCCACTTGCAAATATTTCAATATTTGCACTTTGCCTGTCCTACTGAAGAGATAGACAAGAGACCTTAGACTCAGAAATAAGAAGAAGACCTGAAAATAAAAAGCTTTTGCCTCTCTCCACCAGTCAGGCAGAGGTATCAAGCAGCTCTGCTAGCCAGGGGAGGAGACAGAGTGTCATAATTTTTTTGCTGGGCAGCAGAAACGTGCTGGTGAATTAACCATGCCCTCAATTCTACAGGGAATGGTAAGTAATTTATGCCCTAAGGAGCAGGGGGCTGCTGCATGCAGGGAGGAGAGGGAACAGGGCTGTGCATGCTGATCACATTCAATGGGGGCTGTCAGATCTCTTCCATCTCAACCCCTTCATCACACTATTATTTACCAATGCTTGGAGGGGTTCACAAATGAAAAAGAGAAGAGGTCCAAGTCCAGTGCTCACTCCATGGCAGCAGGATCACCAAAGTCCAGTGGAGCTGGAGGTAGCCTGAATTCTCTCCATCAGGCAGAAGCACTTGGTCTCAGGGGATGGAGGCTGCAGGGACTCAAGGAGGACCTTGGGGAGTGAGGAGGGCACTGCACAGATGCAGAGAGATTGATCTGGGCACAAAGCCAGCGAGGCAGAGGACAGCTGTTGGGAAAATCTGGGCAGCAACAGGAGTCAAAAGGAACCATGGTGAAGGGGGATGAAGTTTGAAGGTCAGGATTCAAGAGCTCTCTGGTCTCACGGGGGCTGAGGGAAGCAGAGCCTTGCATTCACTGAGCTCTGCAGACAGTCCTAGTGGCAGCCACAGCCTGGGAGCTGCTGGAGGGAGCAGCAACCTGCCCCAGAGAGGGGCTGGCTCCCTGTGGAGAGAGCATCGTGCCTGTTTGGGGCAGCTGCCTCTGTGGTTCAAGCCAGGAGGAGGCTGTGGGTCTGCATGCAGGCCTGAAGGGATGTCTCCTTCTCTACAGGCTGGAGCAATACACTGCAGCACATGCAGGGAGCGGCCAGGCAGCCCAGCAGTGCTCGGAAAAAATCTCAGGCACAGGATGCAGCCTTTCAGAAACACCTTTAGATATCCCCTCTGGGTAGCAATCTGAGAGGGACTGCTGCTATTTGGGCTCCACGTGGGCCGTGGCAGCCCAGTGACACGAACACAGTCACCTGGGAGCACCAAAGCCCCAAACATCTACAGGTATCACCCCTCACCTCAGTTTCTACTGCTTCGTCTGCTGGCACAAAGGTAGGAATTGCAAAGCATGATGATTTTACAAAACTTTCAGGCAAAAGAAAAGCTGCAATTGTATGCAGATGGAGGAGGTTCACTAGCCTGCTGCTGAGGATTGGGTCCTGCCCTGTGCCATTTCCCAAGGGCTGCTCTCAGGGCTGGCACACAGGAGCTGGGCAGGGAGATTCTGAATTGGAAGTTCAAGATAATGTCTCCAGACCTGAGATCCCAAAGCTTTGCCATAGCTTCACATCCTCCACAGAACCAGCATGGGGACCAGCCCACAGAGGTGAGGGGTTATGTACCTCCTGCAGGCAAAATACACGTGCTACAGATGTCTCAGGACCAGGGCAACTGGATTGTAATCACATATAAACACATTTCCATCTTAACCAGCAACAGGATTAACAGGAGCCTCCAGAGATGGCAAATACCAGACCTAACACACAGAGTTGGTCTCTGCAGGAGACTGGTGTGCCCCATGTGTCATGCAAGAAGGAATGTGCAGGACAGAGTGACTACTTGAGACACTGGGCTAGTGCATGAGAAGCAAAGTCCTGACTTAACTCCTTTATTTCTGCAAATTCCCCAGACTGGATCAGAGTGAAAATTCAATCTGTCTTTTAATATCCTTTGTTTTGTATCATCTGAGGTATAATAGTAGCACTCAGAAGGAAATGGCTCTGGAGATAAGTGAAATTTAGTCTTTACATCCTTTTAAAAGCTCTCAAGGGCAGAGGTCACGAGTGGGGGAATGCCCAACAGAATTATCTAATCAAGGCCGAC
Organism: Picathartes gymnocephalus; assembly: GCA_013390045.1. NCBI lineage: Eukaryota > Metazoa > Chordata > Aves > Passeriformes > Picathartidae > Picathartes > Picathartes gymnocephalus. The sequence continues at coordinate 58,008 of WEKY01054345.1, forward strand.
ACTGAGCTGCTTGTAGTCCAGCTCCATCTGCTTTGATTTTTTTTTTTTAAGGGTGTTAAACCATGGAGAAAGCTGTGCATTTACAGCTAGGAAAGCAGCTGCTCTGTCACAGGACCCCACCGTGTCGAATTCGGGCTGTGAACAAGCAGATACTGGCTTGGGGACACCGAGGGTGGTGAGATGCTGCTGCAGCAGTGGGGTCAGCTGCAGGATGCCCAGGCACCAACAGGCTCCTGCAGCTGTGGGGAGCGGGTTTGCAGCGAGCTGATGAATTAATTTCCCAGGAACAAGCTCAGGTCCTGCTTGCACAGCACACGTGGAGAGCCCGTGCTCACCACCACTCACCCTGATGAGCACTGACACTCTCATCTGCTTTGTGCCAGGCCCGCCCTGTGCCCAGATGCTGCTTTTCCCAATGCTGGGGCTACCTCCTGCACCAAGCCAGAGCCCAACACGTAGCTCCCACTGCACCTGAGAGCTCCTCCACAGCAACCTGTGGGTACTTCTGAGGTCGAGGCCAGACAGAAACCCACTCTTGAGGCTCCCTAAGGCAAGGAGGGGATGAGTCTTGGCTCTACCCCTGCTGGAGAGCAGATGTGTGGAGCAGAGAGGTGCTGGCATCTTCCCTCCAGGTTGCTCCTGGCCCCCCACAGACCCCCTTGGCTTTCACCTGGCTGTGCACAGGGAAGCCACCTCACAGTCCTCCTGTTAGAAAGCAAAGCATGGCATACCCCTTCCCAGATTGAAGTCTGGCTCCCACCTGGCCTGTGAGATGTAGGGCTTTTCTGACATCTCAAGATCAAATCCATACTTTGACCTATCCCTTCCCTTCTCAAGGGAGAGGTACCACACTGCTGCCAGGGCTGGTCCCATCCTCACAGATCCCTGTGCTCATCTCTCTTTGCTTTCCTGGGCTTTACATGGTGGCCAGAGGTGAGGGTGCTTGGGAGCATCAACAGAGCTGCAGAGCCCTGAGGGAGAGCTGATCGCTCAGGGTTCCCCCAGGCTGGACAGGGAAAGGGAGCAAAAGGAAACAGAGCATGGAAACTTTTGGAGGCTGAAGAAGTTCTTGACCAGAGATGAATCGCCCTTGCTTTTAACTGGGCTGGATAAAGTAACTCTGCACTTTTCCTCACCTCCTGCAAGAGCAACCTGCTGGCTGACACGGTTTGGGCAGGAGGAGGACATGAGCCAACAGTGTGTCTGCATGAATGGGGAGTGACAGGCTGAGCCTGCCCCCTGCCCTCCTGCACAACTCAAAACGTGGCATCAGTGATGTAGGGAACGATGCTGGGGCTGACAGTGGAGCTCGCAGGTGCCCAGACCCCCTGTGTCAGTCCCATCCAGCCAGCTGCTGCCCGTGTCCCTGTGCTCGGCTCCCAGCCAGCCTGCTGGCCTGCAAGCAAGAGCAGCCCTTGTCTCCAGGCTGTCTGTGGGACACATCCAAGCTGGGCAGTGTTGGTGGCATGAGCAGGCTCCGGGGCTGTGGCAGCACAGCCCCTGCCCCACGGCTGCACCTCGGCTCAAAGCACCGCGGCCATCCGGAAACAGCCAACACGGGACTTGAAAGGTCCCTGGTCACAAGGATCTTTGGCAAAGCCACTGAAGTGCCCAAAGTGTAATGTGAACACAAGAAGCTACTGAAGGTTTAATCTTTGTTTTGGTGCCTTTTTTTTTTAAAGTAGCTTAAATAGGGACTGGAAAAAGCCTTTACTCAGTAGCAAAGGAAGAAAGCCTCCCAAACAGAAGCTCTGTGGAATCTAAGTTTCCATTTAGAAACCATTAAGGCCAGGGTGTTCAAACTTGAAAGTCAGACATCCTGTTCCATGCTCAGCCCACTAAAATAAGTGACCCAATTTGCAGAGATGCTGGGCTTCAGTAGCTTCTCTTTGACCTGGCGGTACCAAATAAAATTTACTTGAGTCCTTTTTACACTGGAAGAGTTGTTATTATCTGAAAGAGTCACATGCTTTTATCTTCCTCTCAGACAAATACATATGTATAGAGGGAAAAAAAGTGAATAAGGAACAGTGTTAAAACAAAGATTTCTTTGGCTCCTGGGATTCAAATATCCCAATTTCTGCTTTTCAGTAAATTCCAGTGCACACCCAGTTAACAAGTGTTAAGAAACCTGTTTCTGTGGGGAAAAAAAGCAAACCAAGATCCATTAGCAAAGCTTCAAGCTAAATTCTGATTAATACAAAGGTGTCAAGAAGGTATCTAGGGCCTGGTCTGGCACTACATGTTCTCAAAAATAATTACACCATTGGAGCAGTTCTTCCGCAAGCCCCATCAAGCGAGCTCTGCAAGCTAAATTGTGAAGTTCATTCCAAATTCAGGTATTCTGAACTTGTTAAATGCTGTATTAAAAGTTTTCATCTCTAAGTCCCTGATACATGCTCACAGCATATTGCTGGATTTGCAACGAGGGCCCTTGAGGACTCCCTACATCATCCCATCTTTGCATGTGTTAAAACCAGCTGTGAGCATTAACACAGCCCACTGCACCCACAGTGCTGGCACAACCTCACAGCAAGGGTTACACCCTGCCCTGAATCACAGCTGCCAGGCTGAGCCCCAGGCTCACTGTCCCTCCTGCCAGCATGTGGGGTTTGGGGTGGCAGGGAGAGCCCCTTCATCCCCCACACTGAGCTCCCTGTGCCCCAGCACAGAGCAGTGCAGGACCTGCTCCCCCCTGGCACCCAGAGACCACGGTCCCCTTGGAGAGCATCCTGCACCGGGCTGTGCACAGCGGGTGCCCAGCACATCACCACAGCCCTGATTACCTCCTGATTAGTCTTAATGACTTCCCCTCTCTAAATGAGCATTCACAGCTCTGGAAGGAACGGAAGCTTCTCTCCTCCCATAATAGCACACGACGTGCCGAGGGGCTTACCCGAACAAGGCAACTCTCCAGGAACAGTGACAGCTTCTGCTTCGCTTCCTCCTCCCACCCTCCTCTGCACCCAGGGTACCTGGACTGGGCCTCTGGGACAGCTGTCCCCTGGGTTTCCCTCTCATGCAACCCTCCGTGGGACCATATACCCTGAGGATGGCCAGCAGATCCCTGCTGAATCCCTGGCACTGGGGATCAGGACCCCAGTCCTGACCGGGACTCAGGCAGGTCCCAGTCGTGGTGGAAGAGCTGGTGGAAAGCACAGTCATGGGGGCATGGGACATCCCTCCAACAGGGATGACAGCAGGTGCTGTCACAGTGGAGGCTGACGGGCTTCCTGCTGCCCCCAGGTTCCTCACGAGGAGCAGCTTCCTCCACATTGCACACACCCCTGCTGAAACATGCCCTGCATGCCTCACCAATGCACTCTCCACCTCCTCCTCCTCCTCCTCCAGCAGTGTGGCAGGGCCACATCCTCCTGGTTCTGGCAGGTCCTTTGCTCTTCTTCCACATGTTGCATTGATGGGGTCTCTCCCACCTATGTGGCTTCAGAAGCTGCCTTTGGAGCAGCAGCTACATCTCTAGCACAGCCAGTTCGGACACCAGCTCCAGCACCTCTCCCTGTGCTGCTCCAGGAGTCCCCCCAGCAGCTCGAGACCCCAAACCCAGCAGCCAGGCACAGCTCTAGGGCTGCAGTCTGCACATCTGGGCTGGCTGGCAGGCAGCAGTCAGTAATCCAGCTGGAGAGGAGCTAAGCTCAGTCCTTCAACTCACTCTTCTAATTCCAGCGTTATCCCTTACTGTATGAAAGGGATGAGTCAGAAAAGCCAGCAAGCACAAGTGTACAGCTCCTGTCCAAGGGATTCACGTGCCCAAAGAAACGGGGGAAAGTCTTACAGGTGAATAAATAAACCAAGGAGACAAAAGTCCTTGGCTGTCCACTCCTAAATGAATTCAACATGTTTTGTGAAGGAGCACTGACAACATCTGACCCTCCTCAGTGCAGGGGATGGGTGACAGCAGGACATGGGATGCTCCTCACAGGGTGAGGAGAACCAGCTCACTCAGCATCTGTGTGTAAAGGTTTTCCCAGGAGAGGCACAGGGAAGGGGGATGACTTTAAAAAGCATTATCTAGGCCTTGATTTCATCTGAGGGGCAGGAAAGGAACATCAAAATCATCTGAAAAATCAGTTTCTTCCCAGGTTCATGGGGCAAGGGGCCGAGGGTGGGTGCAAGGCTGGGTGTGAGGCTGGGCTTGGGGGAAGGAGAGCAGCTCAGTACCTGGTTATAGCAACTCAACTGTGTGATGACGGCAGGATCACCAGATGGAGATGCCCAAGAAACAAGCTGAGAGGTGAGATCAGATGGAGGGGGATATATTAGGAACAGACACGCAGATTTACACATCGTGAGTGAGGAGGTGACGAACAGGTCTGTGGAAGGGGAATCAAACTCTCACGAGGGAGTGGAGTGTGATGAGGAGTGAGGGAGAGGGAAGACTCTCCGGGACTCCGGCTGGCAGGGGGACATGCTGGAAGAGATGCTGGAGGTGGAGGGAGGACAGGGGGACCACCACTGACCACAGAGCAGGGGCTGAGCAGATGGATGGGGCCAGGAACAGGCAAGCACTGTGTTCAGCAATGGAGCCAGACGCAAAGGACAAGTTTCACTACAGTTGCATCTACATTTAGGTTGCCAAAAATACCTTTCACAGATTGGCTGTCTTTAATTAAAAGGATGTCTCCTGTGCTCCTGGCACGATACAGAACTCATCCGGCCATGTGGGGCTCTGTGTGGCAGCTCTGCGGGCGGGGCTTTCCCATGGGACAACTCCTCTTTGCCTGCATCCTTCCACCTCCCGCCAGTGCTGGGCAGCTCAGGCAGTGGTGCTTCCCTGAAATGCCCCTCCACAGTGCAGGCACAGAGAAAAGAAGGAAAACTTCACCCCCTTCCTGTTTTGGCTTCTCTCTTTCCCTCCAAACACAGAGAACGCCTTCCTCCTCTCTCCTCCTCCACGTTTCAGTGCAAAGATTTAGCTAATTTCTTCTATGAATAGCACAGGAGTAGCCATAGCAACATCACCCTGCCAACCTCACCACCTCCACTGCCTCCATGTCCCCGGCACCCTGTTCCTCTCACCCTCCCTCGCACCTCCCCAGGGAACATCTGGGGCTTCAGCCGTTTCCCACAAAGCAACCTGTATTTGGCTTCCTGGCTGCCCCCTTGGTGCTCTCCCTCCTTCCTTCCAGCCCTGCTCATCACTCAGAAACCTGGTCTGAACCCCCACAGTTTCTCCAAGGCTCTTGCCTCCCCCTGCCACCCATGCCCCAAGAGACAGGAGTCCCAAGCCCAACATCATCTGAAGGCTCAGCAAAGGCTGGTGCTTTGGCCAAGATGTGCTGTCCAGTGCCTACCTACTGCAGTTAATTGCCCAGAGCATGGGAGGAACTCGACAAGCAACGTTTGTGCATCAAAAACCACCCCTGAAAATCAGTGAAACACTCACTGCTGAGGGTGGGCAGGGAAGATCTGTCCCGCTCCTCCACCTGCCTGGCCATGAAACACCTCTGCCAGGGGTGGAGGCCACACAAGCCTGGCATGCTCTGGGCATTTGCAGGTGGTCAAGGACGCACTGCAGTGCTGCTCCAACTCCCCTCTGCATCCTCGTGACCACCCCAAGAGGGAGAAAGGGACCACAGAAAGGGGGGCAGCAGGACTTTGCATTCCTGGCCAAGCAGCGCCAGCAAACCTGGGCAGCCCTGGGGGCAGAGAACACTTCCTCACACATGCCAGGGAACTGCACTGCCCCGGGCCCCTTCCCCAGCCCATGCCCCAGACACCCGAAACGCACATCACAGTGCTGGTGACACCCTTGGGACCCTCACGGGGGGCCTTGCTGTGGTCACTGTGCCTGGCACCGGTGTCCTTAGAGTGAACTAAGACTCAGGGCTGGACATTCCCTGTGGGAGGGAAAGGTGCTACTTCTGGACCCTCAGTTTTTGGAGCAGTGTTGGAGAAGGGGCCTGGGCACGGCCAGGCAGCTGAGCACCCCTCTCCTGAGAGGCCGTGGGCGTCACTGTGCAGGGGAGAGGAGGGGTTGGAGCAGTCCACTCCTCTGGTGCTGCACATCAGGGATGCTTCCCTGGATCACACTGCCGTCCCTCCCCCAAAGCCAGGAGTCCTCCTGTCACCCCAGTCTGCCAGGGGAGGAATCGAGTCCCCCACCAGCGAGCAAAGGGGGACAAGGAGGGCACAGGGCCAACGGGAGGGATAGTGATGGAAACAATGGAGGATAGCAATGACATCAAGTGCAGGGACCGGGAACTAATGAACAGGGAACATGGACAGATAAGGGAGAAGAAATTGAAGAGATCTCAGAGGGCAGAAGGAAAGCAAAGCAAAAAAGATAAGAGATACCTAGAGCTCAGAAATTTCCTCCCTCCCTCTGGTGAGGATTAGGGGTTCTCAGTTACTGGCATTGCCTGAGCAAGCTAAAATGTGTCCTAGGGAAGGGGAGAAGCAGGAGCAGAGAACAGACGGGGGCTGGCAGTGGGAGGAGGTGCAGGCTGACGCTGGGACCGTGCCGTGTGTTGGGCAGCACGTGTGGGCACGTCTCACATGCCGTGGAGCTGCACACAGTATGTGAGTATGCCATGATGTCAGAGAACATACACCACCATATGCAACTGGGAGCACGTTTCTCGTGTCGGAGCACTAGCACACGCTTCTCTGCTTGTATGAAGAAGCAAGGGGAGAAAAAAGGCTTAAATGGGAGGTGGTGAAGCTCCCCGGGAGGTTAACAGATCCCTGGTTACCCGAGAAAGCCTCCTGGCCTGTGCACCCCTTCCCACCTCAGCTGCTGGAAGTGCTTTCAGGGACAGCGAGCTCATTTAAAGGGGCAGCCCTGAAAAATGGCAGCTCTGCCTCCAGCCAACGCTCTCCTGGACACCGAGGCAGCCTGTAAAGGAGAATGCTTTGCATCTGCAACATCCAGCCAAATCTATCCAGAGCTCAACATCCCCCGACCCCCCAGAGCCAACTGGACCCGCTCGCCTGGGCACAAGCCATACCCAGATGTTTCCATGTTACCACCTTTTGTCCCTCTGCCCACCACTGGACTGGGAAGAACATGGATTCCTCAGGGCTCAGGCACTTTGCCCCCTTGGATCAGGAGGAGAGCGTTGCCGAGGTATTTGCTGCACAGCTTTACTCACGGCACACATTTGCTCCACACCAGGGAGCTGCTGCCTGCTCTGACACGGGCAGTGCACATACCACACACGTCATATTCTACATGCAGACCCTGCTATGCTCACATAGCCTCAAACACTGGCATCCTCGGTTGCTTGCAATGCTGCGAGGAGCTTTCGATTTGCTTTCTTTTTTTTTTTTTTTTTTTTTTTCCACGTTCAGAAAGGCAAAGGCAGAGCAGAGATTCCCAACGTGGACTTTCCGAGCAGCCCAAGCTCCATGGCAGCACCACAAAGAGACAATGATTTCTCTTCCACCATTGCAAAAACATGAAAGGCTCCCCTGCCCAGCCTGCCACGGCAGCAATGCAGCTGGCATCACTTCCTTCTCACACTGCTTGCAATTGCCTTATCAGGAATACTGGGCCAGACCTTCCATGGAAGCAGGAGTAGAAAGGAGGGAGCAAACATGCTTTGATTTTCTGCTCCTCGAGCTTGCTGCTTTGGATGGAGGGAAGGAAAGAGATAGTGGAGGAAAGATGGAAGAATGCTTGCCAGGAATCAGCAGGCGAGAGAGAGCTGAGGCTGATTTCGATGCAAAGAGTGGCAGAGAAAGAGACAGAAAGCAGGACCAGGCTCATAGGAAGGTGGCTGGGGTTTTTGGTGCCTTCTGTAAATATCATCTGAGCTATCAGCTATGAATCTAATTATTTCTACCAGAGCTACAGACTGAGACAGTAATGAAGAGAAAATAGAGGAAGAGAAGGAGAGGGTTGTGTTTCCGAGAGCAGAGGAGGAGAGAATTCCCATTGATTCCCGTGTGTCTGCCTGCTACAGCATCTTGAAATAATAATTAGAAGGATCAATAGGAAATCATGTGAGGTTTGAAGATAATGAATGAAAGAAGCAGAAGAAGCAAACTGAAATGCCTTTCTCTCAAGCAGGGTAAATTGTTTTTCACGCAGGGTCTAGCCTCCATTTTAATGCTTTGCAAACAGATCCAACCATTTTCTAAGCTGGCTTGTGGGTTCAAAACAAGACTGGTCTCTCCATTTAGGGGAGAGAGACACAGCTTGAGGATGGGTCCTGGAGAACACTAATAAAATGAATGTGTGTGGGAAGAAATGGAGGCAGTGAAATGGGGCAGAATGCACACAGCACGCCAGCGACCAGAGCAGGGTTACGTAATAATCTCGGGGAGCAGGGACGTAGCAGCAGAGCGAGGAAACCACAACTCAATGGAGAGTGGGTGACAGTTTGGGAGCGCTGGCAAGCAACACTGCGAACCCACGAGGCTGCCCAGCGGGCAGCACGCACCATGCCCGCTAAACACAGGATGATGGGATGCCCTTGATGCTGCCAGGGCTTCAGGGAACGGCATCGCAAGCAGCGAGCACCTCAGGTGGGGTGTCAAAAATACATCACGCCCGACGACCACCTTGTGCCAAGCAAGATCCATTTGGCCCCGTTCGGCCCCGGGAAGGCTGCTCCAATGCTGAGCTCCTACTCTGGGCAGGACCGCAGCAGCCAGCCCGAACAACGGCTCCGCCAACACGACCGACTCCGACGGCCAACCCGAGCGACGACGACGGCCATCCGCAACGACGCCGGCAAGCAGCCCCAGCAGCGCCAGCATCCACCCCGGCTGCTCGCGACGGCCCCGGGGTGATGCTGCACCGTGCCAGAAGCCCGCCACGAACCCTGCGTTACCCCGACAGCCGCCCGCCCCGTCGCGTCCCGCACCGGGGAGCCGCTGCCCGGGGCTGGCCCGTACCTGCTCGTACCAGTCGCGGCTCGAACACGTGCACTCGGGCCACCAGCCCGGGCTGCTCCCGTTCACCTTGGCCGCGCTCTTCCCCGGCGCCGGCGGCGGCGGCTTCAGCGCGGCGGGGTCGCGGGCGGGGGGCCCCAGCTTGGCCTTGCCGCGGGCGGCGGGCGCGGCCCCCCCGGGTGCGGGCAGGGTCTGCGAGCCGTAGCCGCCGTAGCCGTACTGCTCGTGC
>WEKY01054345.1:67540-92359 GCA_013390045.1 Picathartes gymnocephalus
TCCGGCTCGGCTCGGTGCGGGACCGCGGCACCTGCGGCGGCGCGGAGCATCCCTCGCCCCCCCTCCCCCGCAGCGGCCAATCCGCGCCGGCGGAACCTCCGCGCTCCGCCCCGGCGGCGGGGGCGCCGCTCAGCCCCGCGCTCATCCATCCCCGCCGCACCGGGCAGACCCCGCGCAGGCAGCATCCAGAAGGAGCAGAATCCTGCGCTGCGCTGCCTCACGCATCACCTTGCGGCTGCCCTCAGCCCGTCTCCCGGCGCACCGGGCAGCCCTTGTCCAGCGCCCTTCCTCCAGCCCCAGCGCGGCCGTGGCAGCCCTGCCAGCTTTGTCATTGACGCCAAAGAGGGGTTCACTTTGCCTCAGCTGTGCTCCGCACTGGAGTAGGAAATAATTTTTCCAGATCTGAACTGGTCGCTAGGCTGGCAGCAGCAGCTCTGTTGCATCTCTGTATCACCTTGCTTTTTTGGAAATGTTACCACATGTGCTCCATCCAGAGCAGCACTCTGGGGATGCTGGCACTGCCCCATGAGCCACAGGTGCATTGAGGGTGCAGGAACCCAAAGGGCCTTTGCTGGGCCTTCTACCTACTGCCATCAGGGGATGGTAAAAGCAGATCAGAAATGCCTGGTGGTGCAGCAAGGCAAGGGTGCTGCTCCCAGTGCAGCTCAGGCAGTCCTTCACCTTTAGCATAGAAGTAAGGACTGGAAGAAGTTCAGAAGAGTCATTTAGACAAATTGATGGGGAGAGAAAGAAAACCCATTACAAAACCCCACATCTGACCATTTAGAACATGCACCCGACCTCCTAATGCTTAAAGGCTGTAAAAAACACTAGGGTGGGTGAAAAACTGTTTAAAGGAATGGTACATAAATACATAGAAGAGCAATGAAATGTGCACAGGGCTGCCACGGGATATGGCTAAAAGACAGAAGGGGGCCACAAGATATGGTGGTGCAACACCCCAATTCAGGTTCCAAGGTCTGCAAGGCTCATCCTGGCCTCCTGCAGCTGGTGTAACATGGCCTTGGGCACGAGCAGGGCTGTGGGAGGAGGAAGTGCATGATGGCTGGTCAGATAAACACCCCTGCCCACTCCTTGTTCCTTCAGCTCTTTAAACTGCAATACAAAATGACTTCTCCACTTCACCTCAGCAGACAGAAGTGCTCCTGCAGGGTTTGCTCCCAAGCAGTCAAGTGAAATGATTGCTTCTGGGTGAAGGGGATGGGGTAGAAGACACCCCATAATCAGGATTGGTGTTGCCTCCAAGCACCATGTTCCCCACTGCACGGCGTAGCAGCTGTCCTCTCCAGCACTGCCTGCACCTCACTGTCTCTGGGCTGCTCAGGTTACCTCCATCACAAGGTGGCTTCATGCCGTGGAGTGTGGAGTGGCTCAGACACTGAGATTTCCCCACTGCAGGCTTAGAACAGTCAAAATGTCCCTGGACAAACAAGTCTAGAGCAGCTGTCCTCACCTGAGGTGGCCTCAAGCAGCTGAGCACAGCACTGCTGCTGAGCCCTCAAAAACAGCTGCACAGGTGAGGCTCACCCTGCTGCTCCCCTGGGCTCTCTCTGGACAGTTATCAATGCACTGTGGCATTGACCCAAAGAGATGCAGCAAGATGAAGCCAATGGCTGCACACAAAAAATTGTTCCTACCCTGCAGAGCTCAGTGGCACAGGACATTGCAGACCCCAGGAGCTCACTGGGGCAGGGCAGGATGGGATCCCTGCATGCAAAGCAATCTGGTTCAGAGTTAGTCCATGAAAAATGGTGCTTTTGTGCACGGCAGGGAAGCACGCAGTGTTGGCTCTAAGGATCATCTACATATCTTCTACTGCTCCTTTTGCCATCAGATGGGAAGGAGGGACTGGGGCTAGACTGAAGCTGAGATAGAGGATTGCTGCACCAAAGTACAGCCAAAAGCCTTGTAAAAAAGGGCAAGTGTCCAGCATCTCCCACGTAAGAGCAAAAGAACATGAATTCCTTGTTGGTTACCCACCCTGTGGCACCTCTGAGATCACTTCATCCCTGAGATGTGCCCCGTACCTGGGCATAACTAATTACTGCTCCATCCCAGCTGAAACCTCCTTCCCACTGCAGTTCCCACCCTGGGATGGCATGGTTAGGTTGCAGGGATCATGCAGTGCCCACCCAGCGAGGCCCCTCCACTGCCATGGGACTTCTCCAAAGCCATCTTTGGGCCAGGGTCAGTCAGGAGCCCCATGTCTGGGAGAGGCTGATTTGAGTGACAGGAAAGCACCAGGGAACTGCAAAAGCAGAGTCTGTCACCCCAACTGCTCACACCTGCCCTGCTCCAGACACATCTCCTCTCACTCTGTCCTGGGATGGGGGGAGGCAAGGACGTGGGCATTCACTCAGGGAGGAAATGCAGAAGCAAAGGACAAGAGCTGTTAGGGAAAAAATGCTTTAATAAGGAGCTGAGTAAACAATAAAGAGGAGCACTTCATTTTTTTTTTTCCCCCTCCCATTTCCTTTTTGGTGCATCCTGCACAAGGAAGGTGTCTGGTCCTCTCTATACTTGGTCTCTGGCAGCCTTCACAGCCATTCATGCAATGGGCATCCCCACATGGGAAACACCCTCACTGCCAACCCTGGAGTGCCAGCATTACAGCCTCCACCCCACTCCACTTCCCCCAGCTCTCTTATCTGTTAGTGTCTCATTGCCACCTGCAAACAGAGGGATCTTGAGCCTCAGCTGCTGCAGCTCTTTAGAGCCCCTCTTTACCTGCTAGCATCTCCCCTCCCCAAACCCCACATTTCTCATTTCAGCTGCCACGAGAGTTGTTTAATTCCTACTCATTTTTAATGAACTGCATGTGCTACCTGCTAGCCCCAATTAAAAGGGAAAAAGTAATCTGTGGTTGCCGCTGCCTGCTTGCAACGTTCCCCAGTACTGCACAGGACTTGGGATACCTTATCAAGCCTAAGAGGAGGCCAGGGCTGGCTGGCCAGGGGCATCCACATTCTGTACTTCTCCAGCTTCTTTTAGTGAGTAGTGGCATTTTGGCAACTGGGGGTGGCTTTGCCGGGAGACCAAGCAATGTGGGCACCTGCACTGGGGTGCAGGGCCCAGCACTTTCAGGCAGCTGTGGGCATCTTGCTACAGTAATGTGAGCTTTGAGGAGGGCTAAAGGAGATGGGAGCTGATTTCCAGGCAGGTGCCTCCATGGAGGGAAGTGATTCAAGAGCTCTCTCATTCTCTGCCCTTTTCCTACTGGTACTCTCCCCATCTTATTTAAATTCAGCTTTGGCAGCTGTTCTTTTTACAGGTGCTAATTTCAGCAAAGTGTCAAGGAATCCCCGGAGATGATGCTATTTACAAGGCACGAAGATGGCACAGAGCTAGGTTTTATCTGGTGTCACCGGCATTTCAGCCCCTGCTGCCGCTTCCTTCCTCTCGCATGAAGTCCTGCGGGAAGAGGAAGGCAAGTGTGAGGCACCAGGCACTGCGGGTTTGCTGTACCTACAGCCCTTCTAGGAGCAGAGGATGAGAGGATGGGGCAGGCTGAAGGCAGCCAGTTCCTTGCAGAAACAGCAGTCACCTGAGTGCTTGACTATCACCCAAGAGGAGCTGGATCCTGCCAGGGGAACCGAAGCCACACATTAGCTCTGAGCCTGGGCGCAGACAGGGAATCTTTAGAACGCTCAGGAGGAAGGGGAGGACAGTTTTGCGTGGGGGAGGCACCTTTTTCCATCACAATCACCTGTAAAAAGACACCCAACACATGCAGCCTAGGGAGGCAGGAGGGAAATGTATCTGGGTGGGCAGGCTAGGAAGAGATGAGCAGCAAACAGAGGAACCAGCTGAACTTGACTCAGTCCGTCAGTCAGTTCCTTAGCACTACCACAGACCCCACCCAGCGGTGATTTGTCATTTGCTGGGTCTGGGGCTTGTCAATTGGAACTTGAAGAGGTGCTCTGCAGAGCTGACTGCACAGCTGCTCTAGGCAAGTGGGGCTGGAGGTTCCTGTGAGCACTGGAGGGTTTGTGCAGTCACAGCTGAGTGGGAAGGGGCAGGATAAGAAACATCTCACTCCATGGCTGTTCCTTCCTGCCACCAGCAGCAATTCATGCCAGAAAATGTGCAGCTGGGATAATAATAACCAGGCATACCAAGGGACCAATAGCTCTCAGCACTCTCAGGGCAGATGCCCAACAAATTATTCTCCTCCAGGGCAAAACCATTTTTATTCTATTAATGATCCCTGATACATTGCCCAGTTGCTGCATCCTCGCTTGTGGCAGCAATGGCACGAGAGTCTTCAAGAGACACCACTGGCTGTTTTCTGCAACTCACATCACGGACAAATAAAAGTCTTCGATGGCTGTGCTGGGGGTGGGGAGAGGAGTGATGGAGACCTGAAGCAGGTCCTCACAGCAGGGCTCAGGCTCCTTGCCTGCAAAGGAGAGCCTGGAGGCGTTATTTAATAGCAATCTAATGCAGCAGGCTTTATGGAATTCCTGACAGCCTCACAATGCCCACAGCTGCTCTCCCCATCACCTGGCAGGGATGCTCCTGCCTTGTGCTGGAGCACTTGAGGCATGGGCTGGCTGTGGGCTGCCTTCGTGCACCTCCCTCCTCAGCCTTGCTGCTGCATGGGCACGGCAATTACAGCACTGACGTGTCCCGTGCTCTGGGGGTGCCCACTCCTCGAGTGTGCCTTGTTTCCTTTAGAAAATGGTGGAGCAGATGGAAGGTCTCACAGTGTGACCAGGGCACAACTTCACCACTCCTCACCAGGGTCACAGCAAGGTGTTTGGAAATCTCATTGTCTTTAAAAGAATCAGTTGCTATTTTTTTTTTTTTTGGTCCTGTACTTGATGTCTGGCTTGTGCCTGGTGTGACACCACCAGAAATCCTGTTTCCCTGTGTCCTGCACTAGTCGCACGCTGGGTGTGCTTACATACTTCAGCCTTAGTGGGAGCCAAACACAGCCTGCCTGGGCTGTACAAGCCTGTGGACATCTCCTGGCCAGCTCTGCCTAAGCTGAAGTGACCTTGGGGCCACAGAGCCCCAAGGCTGACTCTCAGGGGCTCCTCACCAGGAGCCATCCCTGCAGGAACAGGTACTCTCCTCAGAGTGGGTGGCTCTGAAAGGGAGGCAAGGGCTCAGCATCACTCTGCCCAGATCTGGGGCTGCCCTGGGCAGCACAGACCTGCCCAGAGGGACCTTTCCCCACACCCAGGACCCAGAGATGTCCCTTCCTCGATTATTCCCATCCTGCTTGGGGAACAAGAAGGGGAACTCTGTGGGATTCCCTCTGTGTGGCTCCCTTTTGCCTGGTCAGCTTTGCTCCAATCTGCCCCTTCCAGATGGAGCGAAGCCCATTCTGCAACTCCCAGCGCTCACCGCCAGTAACTCACAGGGATGCTGGTGCCTCATCTGGGCAGTGCTGCCCCAGAACACACTTTCCGGCAGGGAAACCTGCCCAGCCGCGGGGAGAAAAGCGAATGCTGGCGTCCCTTGGAGCCACGGGCACCCGCGGTGAATGGGAGGTGGGCACCAGGCTGGCCCGGCCCTGCCCCTTTAAGGGAGGAAGAGCTGCTCGGAAATTTGTGAATGGCTGTCCCCGCCCCCGCCGCGCGCGCCGCCCGCCCGGCCAATCAGCGCGCGTGCCGCAGGGCCGCAGCCCGCGCACGGGGCCCTCTTAAAGGCGCACTGCCGTCACCCCCCCCTCCCCACACGGCCGTTTCGGAAGCCCTCAGGTGACCTTCAAAGCGGGACCCAGCCGCGGGCTGAGGAGCCGTTCCTGAGGCACAGGCACACCCCTGCCTTCCTCAAGAGTGACCCGCTAGCAACACAAGCCCTGGAGGATGGATGGTGTTGAGGGGTGATGTGCCAGTTTCCCTCAGCCCTATTTCAGAGCTCGGACATGGGATGGTCAGGTCGCAGGGACTGGACATCCACACTGGTCAGAGCACACAGCTGGGCTGAGTTTCCCTCAAAGGCCACGAGCGGCCACGCCATGGTGTGAGGCAGAGCAGGCAGCTGGGAGAGCTGTTTCATCACCCTACTCTTGTTCTAGACCAGATCAGGAATGCTCCCACAGCAGCAGAGCCCTAAAGCTTACGAAATCTTCCTGCTGAAACACCCCATGAGACTGAGATGTGCCAAGTCTACCACTGCACAGAGGGGAAATAGCTGTGCAGAACGTGCCAAGGGAGAGGGAATGAGCAGTGCAACAACGGGATTGCAGTGCACATACGAGGCAGCAGGCAGAGCTTGCCCCTGGCTTCAGCAATAAACCCAGCTCCAGGCCCAGCCTGGTCTCCCCCTGCACTCCAGTGCAGTGCCCCCTCCTCGCTCTGCCACAGCTCCTCCCTCAGTGTGCTCTAGCCCAGGCTGTGAAATGATCTGGTCTAAAAATACCCCTTAACAGGGAGGACAGCCTGGCAGGACATTGCCATGTTTCCTGGACACGTGCAGGTGGAAGGTGGTTGTGAGGCTGGGGAAGAGATGTTGGCCAGGCAGAATGGTCTCTGTGCCAGTGCTCTGGGCACAGACATTGGTGTACCTGAGCAGTGCCAGCCCCTACAGCTATCCAGGCCACAGGCTGCAGGAGGCCTTTGCCTGAGCCTCAATACTTGGAATAATTTTTAGATGCAGTGAGACTCCTACAAGGTGCTTTGTACCTGCAGGCTGCAGGGCTCTGGCAGGTGCTGCCCTGGGGCAAATCCTTGCTTCCCTGCACAGGGCAGAGATTGGCTTGAAATGCTGCCACTGCTGCAGCCATACACGGTTTAACCCTCCCAGAGCAGGCACAGCAAGGCAAGAGGAGCAAGCACACAGCAGAGAGCACCTTTCCAAGGGCTCATGCTTGGATTCACAAGAGGGATGATTTCCAAACCCACACTCATTTACTGTCCTCCCCCTGCACTCCCCCTAGCTCCTACCAATGCTGAGAATAATATATCTCTCAGCGTAGCTTGATACTGATCCTCCAAATCCTCAACACCATAAACCTTCATGAGCAGTTATCGTGGCTGCTCTATTTATAACAGTGCCAGGACTGCCTCTGCCACCAGAATCCTGATCTCTGTCCAGCCTGATGCCATTAAGATGCAGTGATGTTCCCCCAGCTCCAGCACTCCAGATAGAAAGCAGTTGGCCTGCCAGGCTCTGCCTTCCAGCTGGGTTTGTTTCTTTAAAAATGGCGAGGAGAGCTCGTTTGTTTTGCAGAAATGCACCTGAGGGATTTGTCCTCGTGCTCCTGAGATGCTCGGGTGGCTGTGAGGGGGAGTAGAATGCGGATGGGTGGAGGAGAGGGTGGCACATCCCATGCTCTGGGCATGGAGGCTTCACATTTCCAGAGCCCCTGGTGGGTCTGTGCTACAGGAGACAGGCTCCAGCGGTTTGCTTTGGTTGCAGCAGGAATATGGTGCAGCACCTGACAAGGCAAAGCAGGAAAGGAGGAACCTGGGTGCTGCTGTGTGGACCCTGCATCAGCACATTTGGGAAACTTGATGAACAGAGCAGGCAGAGACCCAGCAGAGGCACTGCAATGGCTCAGTGAGCTCCTGGCCAAGGCGCTGATGCGCCTGGCCCCTGATCAGTCCCCATCCTGCTGAAGATGCCTGGGAAGTGTCTTGGTTCTTGATTTCAGAGCTATGCATGAAACCCATCAGTGTGAATCTCAGTGTGCAAGTTGCTCCAGCAGCTGTGCTCCCCTGGGGACAGGCAGACACAGACACTACGTGGAGGCAAACAAAGCTGAAGCACCTATCTGGAGGGAGGATGGATGGACTCCAAGCCTGTCTGGATGGCTCTGGAGCATGGCTCTGGAGCATGGCTCTGGAGCATGGCTCTCTGCTGGATGCTGCCCAGAGCCTCCCCCTCACTGTCCCCTTTCTGCCACTGTTTGGGCAGTGCTCCATGCACTCACACCATCAAAATACCTTCAAAACAGTGACAATGACTTGCGTGAATGGAGACACCATATCCATCAAGATTTGCCTATGCTGCACAGCCAGAAGCACCTTTGTGTCTGCAAAGATCTTCCTTTTGCTGCTGGTTTTAGACAAAAAGTCCCCAAGTAGAGTAGGAGTAGGTGACCATGCACGAGATTTTGGTTTGACAGCCTGGTGGCTCTACTGACTTCATCCTTTGCTAAAGGTGGATATTGAGCTGGGAGAACTGAAGTCTAATCATGTTCATCTCTGCAGCAGGAATAGCAAGAGCCTCTAGTAAAGCTGAGGCCATTCAACCCCAAAATGTCCACTGAAGTGACAGCTCTTACTGACACAGCCCTTGCTGACCCCCCTCTTTGAGCAGCAGCATCCCTGGGACACAGGCAGCCTGCTGCCCAGCTGGGTGTCCCTGCTGTGCAGGCCTGATGTGTGGTTCAATCTCTGTGTGTTACTACAGACACACACCCTCTTGAGTTCAGCACTTCAGCTTTTGAGCCTGTGTCTGCAATGTCAAAACACAAAACTGCTGGAGAGCATCTGAACGCCCTGAGGCGACCTCTAGGCACAAAGTGGCTCAAGTAACACTGGGCAGCAGCCTCTGGGCCTCTGGGTTGCTGCTTTTCTTCTCTGCCTCTCCTAAAATAAACATGCTCTCAATCTTGCATGGGGATGCAATGGGAAGGAGGGAGTTCCCCCAGGAGTTGGTTGCTTCTGTGCTCCCATTGCTTGAGCATTAGCCACTTTCTGGGATTTTGGGGTTGCAGAGCCGATGCTGGTGGGCTCAGGTTGAGATAAGGCAGTGGCCTGGTGAAGTCTGGCCTGCAGCAATGGCTTCAGCTGCCTGCCCAGTCAGGCCACAGAGAGGGCATGGGGTGGTGGGGACAGCAGGGCACGTGCAACCAAGCACTCTGACAGGGGCTTCTTGCTGGGCTGCATTCATTGTCAGATATTCCCAGAGATCTGCTTCATTTCCCTGAGGCTCCACGCAACAGCAAACAGCTCCTTGGTGCTTCCCCTCTCCTCCATCTCACAGAGAAAATGGAGAGCGGTGAGGCTGCAGCCAAGGCAGGGGAGCAGGGAGTTCACAGCCGGCATCTCTGCACCTGCATCTGCCACACGCCCATCTCACCCTGACCCGCTGCTCCTGCCGGGCAAAGGTGCACAGCACGGGAACGCCCTTCTCCCTGGCCAGAGGCACACTAGGAAAGCGGAAAAAACACTCGAGAAGGACGGGAGAAACAGACAGCCGGTCGCCACGGTGGCGGCACAGCTTGCCTTTCTCTGCCAAACGCCCGAGGGAGCTCCACGGACCTGTTTGGCACTTGAGCTGTGGGTTATGGGGGGGACAGATGCATCTTCTTCAGCAGCAGGTGCAGCAGAGAGGGCTCCTAACACCTGACAGGGCGTTTCTGCCAGAGCTGTGTCCTCGCTGGGACACAGAGAGGGGGACTGGGACATTTCTGGCCTCAGCCCCGCAGGGCTAAAGCACAGACTGCACCTCTCACACTGCGGGCACGTTCAGAGGCGTCCCACAAACCCAGAGCCTGCCGGAGCAGCAGTGACCCCTGCCAGCGAGGTTTCTTATTCACCGGTGATTTCAGAGCACGCATGGAATGCCTGCCCTCCGAGGCAGCCTTGCCTGCGCTCTCCATCGTATCAGGGCGTGCTGTTGCTCCGTGTCAGCTGTCGGGCTGAGCGAGGGCAGAGCCGTGGCGCTGGCGTGGGGCAGCACCGCGAGGAACGCCTCGGCACACGGCAGGGATGCACGGGCAGGCGGGGGCGGCAGGGGCGGCCCCGCACTGGCGTGGTGACAGGGATGAAGTCACGGTGGCTGCAGAGCCGCGCTGGGAAGCAGGAGAGGGTGGCAGGGGAAGAGCAGCGCTTCCTCGCAGGCGCGCAGCTTTGCTCATCAGCAGCATTGTTCCTCTTTCATTTATCTTTACAGCAGGCTGCTCCCTCCACAGAAGATGAAAACGGCGTTTACTGAGAGCAGCAGCCTCCTTGGCAGCCTGGGAGTACAGGCGAGTGACACCGGCCACAGGAGCATCCTCGTGAGTCTTCCTGCTGCACATGCACATAAGCCCAGAGCAGCCCTGCTGAGGAACCACAGGGCTCGGGAAAAGGCTGAAATGAAGGATTCAGCAAATAAAACCCCACAAGCCCTAGAACTCAGGCAGGGTTGTGCCTCTGTTAGCCTCAACAGGGCGTTTTATCTGGCAAAGTCCCTTTGCTCTTGCCCCGTTGAGGGCTGAACATCCACTCTGCCGTGGAGGGATGGTTTCAGCCCACTAAGCCTCAACAGGAAGCACATGTTGTTGCTGTATTTACTGGCACGTCTTCCTTTGTAGCAGCCATTTGCACACTGCAGGGCTATTCAGAGCACACCCATATCCTTGCCAGCAGGCAGAAATTTCCTGTGCCTGGAAGCATTTGTGTGGAGAGGCAATCTATTTGACATGCATCTTCCTGGCTGAAGCAGGTCATGGTAGCTTTTGCTCTGTTAACAATGCTGTGGAGAGCTGCGGGCAGGGGAGAGGACAAAGCCAGGATAATGGAAAACTTATTTACATTGCTGGATGCAATAAGAGAATTGCACTTACTTCAGGTAGGAAAAACCATTTCATCATGTTGCCTTTTATCAGTGAGAGGGTGTCCACTAGAGCTCTCATTCCTGGGCTGATGGCACCAGAGTGGCAGCCGGTGCTCCCCTGCCCTAGCATTAACTATCATTAACATACAAAAGCTTCCCTGGTTCTTCCAAACGCAATTTGCCATCTCAGGTAGTTTTCTGAAACTTGCTTTGGAAATGCCTGTGGCAAAAAAAGCACACTCTGAAGGCTGGAAAGCAAGAAGTCCCCAAGCAGCAGGGCAGGAGCTGGGTGTGTAGGTGTTGTCCAGCCCTGGTGCTGTCCTGCATGCTGTGGCTGTTGAGAACTGACATGGGATGTGACGCTGGCAGGAGCTGAGGTGTCCTCAGTGCCTTCATGTCCTTCAGGAGTGAAGGATGAGAAACAGGGCCCATGCTGTGGTCCAGCAGCACAGCCTGCCCCAGGCCTCTGATCCTGTCTCATGGTCCAAATCACTGCCATGGGGGCCTGCTGGCAATGCTTCCCTCTGTCACAGGAAGGCCTGTATTCAGCAGTGAAGCTGACATCCTGGGGAGAGGCTCACCACTGTGACAAAGGACTCTGCATCCCAGCACGGGGGCTGCTGCAGAGGAGCTCTGCAGCTTTCCAGCACTACTTGGCTCCAGTTTTCAGGAAAGCTGCTGGTTTTCTGCAGAAAGCCAAGTTTCAGGCAGGACTACAGGTATGGCAAAGCCTGGCACTGAACACTACCATCCTCACAGCTTTTCACCTCCAGCTCCCTGCTCTGCCTGCAGCCACACTGTGAAATGACCATCCTCTGGGATGAAGGAGGTTGCAGATGAGAGCCCTGCCAGAGCACAGTCTGCCTACCCAGGTCCCCATTGTTCCTCCCTCTCAGGGCAGTGACCCCCTGCTCGGGGCTGGCAGCTGCAGTCCCTGCAAATGGGTAACCCCAAAAACACCAGCAACTGGCACCAAGGACCGGCCCCTTGCTGACAAAGGCTAGGAAAGAAGGAGGCTGAAAAGAATGACAGGAATTATTTCAGGTCTGGAACAACCTGCCTCAACAGTGAGTGAGTGAAGAAACCAATCTGTTTAGTTTATCTAAGGGAAAGTTAAGAGGGAACTTAGACGCATCTATAAATACCTACATGTTGGGAACATTTCTGATTGCCAAGGTCCTTTATCCTAGCAAACAAAGGCAGCAAAATTTCCTGGTGCTGGGAGCTACAGCAAGAGAAATCCAGGCTAACAGTAAAATACAAATCTGTAATGTGAAAAATAAATAATCATCAGGCCAGCCAGGCCAGGGACAGAGCAGATTCCCCATTGCATGAAGCCTTAAAATCAAAACTAGGTGTCTGCTGCTAAAAGAGACATTGCAACTCAGCCAGACATTTGGGGCTGGATGCAAGAGCTGCTGTACTTCATGGCCTGGGACAATTAGGAAGAAAATCCCTTAAAATCACAACAGAATCTGTTCCCAATTGCTCAGGCTCTCACTCCCTCATGGGTTTTGCCCTGTGATTCCCCTGTGGTGGTGGTTCCCACCCACTGGCAAATGGAAATCAGCAGCCAAGCTCATCTTCTTGTCATATTCAGAAAACCACAGTCTCACCCTTCAAAAACTGCTAAAGATATGGTGAATGATTGAAAATGTAGAGAGAAACAAGAGGAAAAGGAGAAATTAAACAGTAAGAGAAAAAAAATGGGGTGTTACCCATTTTATTGCAGTCCAGAAAAAGAAGGGAAACATTTAAAAAAGGACAGAAAAGAGGCAGTGCAATTTTTGTATTTAAAATACTTTGGAAGAAGACTTAGACTTAGCAAACAAGCATATTTCAAACTTTGCCAAGAAAAACAACATTCTCATATAATTTTAAATCTGTGGTGAGCTCCATTTTTCCTGGCCACTTCATCCTTCCCAAAAGTGCATTTTGCCCTTAACTCATCCCTAAAAGTCCCCTCAAATGCATAGCCCAAACGATTTTCTTGCAGGTGGAAGCTGAGCTTTACGATGCATATCCAAATAAATGGTGTTTCCAAGTAAATAAGACAGCAGAGAAAAGCTCCCGGGAAGCTGAGGAACGGACCTGCCATTTAAGAGCTTGGAGAAAAAAAATGCAGAAATCTGCAACGTGGGAGTGTGCCAGTGCTGGGGGCGAGAGGGACGGGCCTGGGAGGATTTCCAGCTCCATGCAGCCTCTTTATTCCTGTGCCACATCCACCTGCCCTCCGAGCCCTGGGGGCTGACACGGGGCCACAACAAGTGCTAACGCAAGGGGATGATTGCAGCGCCGTCCAGCCCCTGGCACAGGTGACTGCTCCATTTTCTGGTGTGAGCATCAGCAGAACAGCCAGGAGGTCACACTGGCAGCCCCAGGGGAGGGAAATGCCATCCCTGCAGTGCTGAGAGCACATGGCCCCAGCGCTGTCCCCTCAGTGCCAGCTGCTGGCAGGGCTGGCAGGGTGGGGGGTGGCATGGGGCGCACGGAGGCTCACCTGGGGCAGGGTGCTGTGAGAGCTGAGCACCAGGCTGCAGACACTGGCTGGTGCCTCTGTCCGCCGTGCTGTCACCCTCACCAGCCGTGGCGGTGTCCCCGGAGCACTGTCCCCAGCTCCCGTGGGCAGCCTCTGCTCACGGTCCCAGGAGTCGTCCTGAAACGAGACATGTCGGGGGACGTGTGGGTAGGGCAGGCCAGCTGCCTCCAGGCTCTCCACTGCTTCTGGGAGGGCCAAAATGAGCTCTTCCCCAGGCAAGGGGAATAGTGCCTTTGATGAGCATCCCACCTCTCATGTCAGCCTGCCTGGCATGGCCCCAGGGCCAGCAGGGTCACTGCAGGCAATGGTGGAGGTTTGCTGGCCCAGAACTCGGGCACTGTGCCACTCCTGGGTTGCATTTCATGTTTCAGCAACACAAGACACCTCAAGCACATTTTTTTGGAGAAAGGAGGAGGGATTTGATGGTGTCAAGTGGCTTGGGCTGTGTTCAGTGCAAAGAAGCCCTGAGACTGGATGATTTTTTCATCCCCCTTACAGACCATGCAGGGTGGAACGAGCAGGGGCACTGCTCACACCAGCTGTGCAAGGCCCACAGTTGCTTCCCTGCTTGCTTCCACACTGATTTTTAAATGTCCTTATTGAATGTCACGTCTCCTTGAGGACTCACAGACTAGCCTGGCCACAGAGACTGGTGGCTATTGCCAGCAGAGTTCACTGTTGGGTGGATCAGGGCTATAGGACACCCAAAAAAGCAAGCAGGATCCCACTGCCTATGGCATAACAGCACTAAAAACTTGTTCTTGAACACACACTAGAGTTGCAGGTTTGACTTTAACTAGAAGGACTGGCAATATGAAGGGGGTCAAGAAAAAATGGGACTAAAGTGGTTCCTGAGTCAGAGGAACACAAATATGTCCTGCAGTGATTGTGGGCTGTTTTGTCCTCTTTGTTCTTGATCCCCAGACTCCTTTAAAGTGTTCTTCCTTAGATGATATAATTCAGCTCCATCTTCCCTGGGTGACACTCAAATTTGGAATTCCCCCAGGTAAATAATGGGAAGCAAGTTTAATCTGTGAGGCAGAAAATGGTGTTTATCTGATAGAACTATTTCACTGAAAGGAGGAATCCATGAATTTCTGCACAAGTGTCTCTCTAGATTAGGGGAATCCCACAGCATCCCATGGCAGGGCAGTGAGTGGAGGATGGAGGCAGTGAGTGGGGGATGGAAAGAAGGCCTGCAAAGACACGAGGCAATTTTATTTACCTTGGTGCCTTTGACATAACTGAGACCCTACTGCTCAATTCCTGCCTCTCCACCTGGTGCTGTATCTTTTAGAAGGCTGTTGAAAATTGAAGAGAATGCAAATAAGAGAGACACAAGTTATCTGTGAGCTGGGAAAAAATCCTGAAAAGGGAAACTTGAAAGACTCAACCTACTTCACTTATCAAAAGTGGCTGGATCAGAGAGCTGAAACGCCTCCACGGGAGACAGCGTCAGACGGGAGCAACTAATCCAGCTGCAACTGCAGAGCAGGAGCCAGAGCTGGGGCTGGAGCTGTTCGCATTACGAGTAATTCAATTAACACTTGTGAACCAGAGAAGTTGCCTCATTAATGAGACAAGCTATCACAGAGAATGTGGGGGAACAGCCTGGCTGTGAGCTGGGCAGGCTGTCGTGGCCAGCAGCCTGCTGTGCCCTTTGAATCCCTCTCAGCACAGGAGTGTGCAGGGTCTGGCCCTGCAGCACCACGAGGGCAGCTCTTACCTCAGGTAGGTTTTGGGGCTCTCTGGGTGTCACTGTGGAGCTGGGCTCGCTGGCCACAAGCTGCTGCCTGGCTGTGCCATGACGTGCATCCAGGCTCGGAGACTGCAGGGGTGCAGAGCGCAGCGTGAAATCATAGAATTCATGGATATCTGCAAAACAGCAGGAGAAACATCCTCAGTACCGGGAGCCAGCCTGATGCCTGACAGCAGCCTTTGTGGGGTGCAGCACCTGTGACCTCCCACTCTGCCCCAGGGTCTGAGCCCTCTGCGAGAGGCTGGCACCCTGGGAGAGGGCTCTGCTGGCTCCCTGTGCTTGCTCTGCTGCCCACCACACCTTCTCTGCAAGGCAAGAGTTCTGGTGGGGTGTCTGGCTTACCGTGCAGTGCCCATGGCTCTGGAAGGTGTGGGAATGTCCACAGAGCAATGACCACACAGTCCATGGGGAATAAGAGCAAACTGTGCTCAGCAGCATCAATCCAAAACCCACTCCACCTTGCTCTCCTCCAGGCTGTGCCAGCCCCAGGCATGGTCCCCTGTCCCTCCTGCTCTGAAAAGCCTCCTGCACCAGGCAGCCCCTGCCTGCCCTGATGCTGATGGGCTTTTCCCTCCCCATCACTGCTCCCCAGCACCCCTGGCCTGTGGAGGGGCTCCCTTCCCAGGGGGACAGGCAGAGAAGCCACAGGGCACTCAGTGTACAAGCTCTAAAAGCTGATGCCTACAGCTCTGTTATCCCCAGCTCCCTTTCTGATATCTCCCCCTCTTCCCACCTGCACACTGCCACAACAGATATCAAAAACCCTCATTCTGGGCTCCAAGGACCTGAGTCTGCTGCTGTAAACTGCAGTGGCTCCAGAGAGAGGCATGAAAATGGTGTGTCCCAGCCCTAACTGCTCCAGAGATAGTTATGAGGCGAGAGTGGGACCTGAGAGCAGCTGTCCAGGTATAGCTCCAGAGGGGCTCTGGGAGCCCAGACCCTCTCCTAGCCCAGCCAGGAGGATTTTACCCTCTCCTGGTCACACACAGGTGATTCCAGGGAGCAGAAGGGCTACAGTGGGCTCTGCTCCTCTCTAAGGAAGCCCCCACTGCTGCACACTCAGGCAGCTGATGGCCCTGGCAGCCTCCAGTTCATCTCCAGAGCCAGCACCTCCATAGTGGTCAACATATCCACTGCAGAAGTGTTTCATTTCAAAAAGGAAACTACATCAAAAGTGAGAACCTGTTTTTATGAAGAAACTGAAAGGGGTAACAAAAACCTGTGGGAGGCTTAGAGCCTATTTAGAGAGACCCACTGGGACATCAGAGCAGACATGCAGTGTCTGGCTGGAGGATATTGTAAAGGCAAAAGGGAGGAAAGCAAGGCTTGACTGCACAGGGAAAGAGGCTATTGAAAAGGAGAAGACATTCATCTAAACTGCTGAAGCTGCATCTAAATGAGAAAACCAGAATGGATGGTAAATGCTGACAGGTTAAAGGTAAAGCTCCAAGAGGTCGGCCAAAAGAGTTTGGTAAACGCCTTCCAAAAGCCATAAAAAAAGTAATAAATCCCTTCAAGCACCTGGGAAACAGGAAGCCTGGCAGAGCCAGGAGGGCCAAAAAGTCAAGACAGCATAAATGAGCACTTGAAGCAGGAAAAGACACAGCAGGAACCTGAGTTCATTTTCTGTACCTGTGTCTGCTGTGGAGGAAGCTGGAGAGCTCCACTTCTGTGAGCAACTCGAGGGGCAAGCCGTGGGTCTCGGCCTGAGGGGGACATGGCCATTCCCATGGCACTCCCTGGGAGCTCAGGGATGAAGCACCTGCACCTGCCCTCCAGTCTGTGATTTCTCACCTGAAACTATGCCAGACCAAGGTACCACGAGGTATTAAACACCCACATTGTAAAGATTTCAACAGGAAATCTGGTGAGCATTGGCAGCGTAAGCAGGGACACGCTGACCACTGCCTGAGGCTGTTTCCCAGGTGTAGCAGGATGCTCTGCCTAAGCAGGGATACAGCAGCTGGAAATTTGTCTTACAAGTTCATCAGTGAAGGCCTGAGTGAGAAGGGTCTGCTGAGCAGTGACAAGATCAAGTGAAGAGGGTCTGCTGTTCTTAGTGCTGAAGAATGCTGAGACCAGCTTGACCATACTCTCAGACCCCACCATGAGGACATGCAAGACATGGTCCCTGACTGAAGGAGCAGCAAGAATGTGCACTCTGATATGGAAGTGAGAGTCAGGAGTGGTGAGAAGAAGAAACTAAAGAGCTGCTCACACCTTTTTCAGCACAAAGCTTATTTTACTGATTAGGTCTGATAACACATAATCTAAAAAATGCATATGGCTGCCAGTCAGTCACTTTCTACTATAAAAGGCCAGTCACAGTCCTATCATACCACCCTCAGGTGTGTGAAGATCCTTCCCTTGAGTGGGGACACCCCTCAGGTCACTCCTCGAGGCTGAGTCACAGAGATTTTGCCCATGGTCATTGGTTATGGGTGAGTAACATCAATCTCTACTTAATAATTGTTTAGCTAGCTTTGATATAATTGCTTTAATATTGCTTCAAAAACAGTGCACTACACTAGTAGTTATAGCTATCCATACTGTTTAGTAAATAATTCTGATTAAACTTTTTTTTTTCTCTAATCCCTTATCATTATTGTAATCAATTTAAACAAATATTTTAACATATTTATATAAATACATTAGGTTTATCATCCTTAATCCTGTGGGGCAAAGTTGTATAAAGGTTCAATTACACCTGTATAATCCTTTAGACATATAGCATTGACAAAGTCTGGAGCTAAGATTGGATCCAGCTGCACCCAGGCTGCTCTCTGAGGATGGGTTTAGAAAGGAAGGGTGTCCTTTCTTCACCTCATGACTCAACAGGAGGGCTTTTATAACGAATTGTCTGAAGGTCCCACTTCACCCATGACACCAGGCATGCTTTCATAGAGCAGGGCTGCATGCCCAGGCACAATTCCCCATCCTCTCTCCCTGTGCTTAACCACGTGCCCATGAACTGCAGCAGCACGTCCATGCTGCAGATGGGACAAGAGCAGCATCAACCCCCATCTTCCAGCTCCCAGAGGCTGCCTGGTCTGCTGACCTCCCAGCTGTAGGGGCAAAGCTGCTATAAATCTCAGCTGCTGGCAGACCAGCTGGGTGCCCAAGGGCAGCCCAGCCAGGCTCTGTGGCTGCCCCAGTGCAGGGAGCAGCGTGCCACTGCCTGGCATCAATGCCACTTTTGGAGCTGCTGTTTTGTGCTGCCAGGCTCTGTCCTGTGCCCTGGGAGACATGTGGCAGCTGGAAACGATGGGAGGAGTGGGAGTCCCCAGATGTACCCACCACACCTGGGGCACCCCCTCTACAGTCCCCTGGCTGCCAAACAGGCTGCTGACGCCCCTGAAACCCTCCCAAATCAGACACGAGGTTGCAGCAAGCACTCACTTCACAGCCAGAGAAACTGGACCTTGTTTTTCTGCTAAAACATCTCTCCCTCTGGTTATAAAAATAATAATTGCATAACAGGATACCAGCAGCTTCTGGCTGCGTGGATTACGTTGGGAACACACAAAACTTTGCAAGAATGAAAACAGGATTTGAACAACCCCATTGTGGGGGTGTGCTGCTGCTGGCATCCCCGTTTGTCACCCATCTGCTGCAGGAACACAGCCTTGGGCAGCCAAACTGGCAAGGCGCCTGAAGGGCAGGAAACTTGTCCCCTGAAGCAGCCGCTCTCCACCTCCAAAACCCTCAGCCCAGTTTAGGTGCTTGCCAGAAGTGAGAATTGTTGCTGGCACCAGGGATTAGAGGAGTTTCAGGATTGGTGGACAGAGTTCAGGCAGCAAAGGACAGAAGTACATTTTAGGACACATGCACGTGGCTTTAAAGATAATTTGAATATATGCTGGTTTCCCTCATTTCTTATGAGCATCACAAATTGCACACAAGTCTGCCTCACCTGTGCACTTTAAGAGCAGCACTATCTGAAAAGCCTCCATAAGAGGACATTGTGGTAGCAAAAGATGAAGCTGCATGTTCTGTCTTACAGCCCAGTTTCTGTGTGATGACATGTAAATCTGTTCTGGATCTAATAAGGAAATCTCTCGAGATTTACAGAGATTAGAGTTTTTCTAACAATTTTTTCCTGGGGTTAACACATCAAATAAATGTCATTAAATATTTCTATAGCACCAGCATCTGCGTGATAACGCAGTGCCCTTGTGCCATCAAGCACACGCACTTCCAGAAAATTACATTTCTTCCCCAATGAGTGCAATGTCACCAGCTGCAGCAGCACAGATTTACCCCGAGCAGAAACTCCAGCCTCACAGCAGACTCCCAGCCACAGCCCCACTGCCATTCACACCCGTGGCTGCCATGGCAGATCTTTTTCAAGCAAGCTGCAAGTCTCCATCCTTGCTATGGGCAAATCTGCAAGAGGAGGAATCCTTAGGGCTGGGAATCCTCCAGATTCCTACAGTTTTCCACCCTGGCTCCTGCAGCCACCTGGTGAAGCCATTAGCACCATCCCCAGAAGTGCTGCTGGCAAGCTGGTCTTGCACTCAGTGAAGCACTACCTGCGCCTCTCCTTCTGCCTTCACCACATCAGGGTGCTCATGAGGAATTTTTTGTGGGGTAAAAGGAGCTGCAGGGGAGGATTGGGGGCCCAAGCAGCTGACAGGACCTACAGAGGTCTGCCCTGGCCCCTGCCCAGGCACAGGAGTGAAGCTGAGTCCCAGAGGATTTTCGGGAGGAGCTCGGCCCCTTGGGCTGCTGGCAGTTGGAATAGCTGGACACACACAAACCCTGCCTGTCCAGCAGCTTCTCCCTCTGCAAAGGGCACAACGGCCCCTTTCAGCCCCGGCTCTGGGAAGAAAGGTCAGGGAGCTGCTTTTGTGTGCAAGCCCCATCCTCCCCAGCAGCACAAGAGACCAAGCACCTCCCTGAGGGGCTCCACGGAGCAAAGGGAAAGCTGGGCCACCATTGCCCCAGCCCCGGCTCCTGGAGCACCCCTTTGCTGGGCTGTTTCCTTGCAAGTCACGCACTTGGCTCCACAGCCTCAGACACAAGGAGAGAGGGGCCAGGAGAAGGGAGCCAGCACAGCCTGTTTTCCCTCTGCACAGCCAAGGAATTTCTTTTGTGCGGAGCAGGGTTTGGCACATTCCAGCGCAGAGCAGCTCCCGCACCGCTGTGCTGTGCCGAGCCAGCCGCGGCACCCGCTGGCACAGGAGCCCTCCTGGCACAGGCAGCGTGCCCCTGGCACAGGCAGGGACAGGGACAGGGACGTGGTCACAAGGGTTTAAAGGGCTGGGCCGTGCTCAGAGGAGTCTGGCAGAACATGGTGCATGTGCAGAGCAACAGCGGGCACGATCGCAGTGACTGATACACCCAGCACAACACTGATGCATCCTGGACACAACAGAGCTTGGGGCTTCTGGAGACACCAAACCAGCTTATTCTATTTTTTTTAAAAAAAAGCATATGGAAAGTTATATCCCTGGCATTTTTCATGTGGACTAACTTGGCAAACTCCATGGTATTTGGCACTTCTGGTAGCTCTACTATGGCCTGATGCATTTTGATGTTCAAACTCCAATCAGCCAATGCGTGCTCTAGGAGAGCATTACCTGCAGGAGCAGGTGGCTTGAGGACAGGGATGGACCATGCTCACACATTCATCTTCCCCAGGGGCTGAAAAAAAGCAAGGCTGTGTTGCTGAAAGGCTGCAAGAGGAGGTACCTCTGTGGGCTAAGGTCTCCAGAGCCAGCAGCATCTGGCATGGTGTGGGGCAGTGAGATGGGAGCTCTGCACTGAGCAGTGTCTGTGCTCTCCTGCAAATCCTCCTCCCACACCGAGTCAGTGCTGTGACTTGGAGCAGACTTCAGACAGAGACACAGCAGCCCACTGGGAAAAGGAAGGGTGAAAATAAATAAAATAGAAATGTTCTACCATGCTTGCAGTGTTGTTACTGTGCTCCAGTGGGTCTGGACTGTGGACACGAGGCAACCCAGTGTGTGCCAGCCGTGTGTGGTCATAGCGAGCACACAGCCAGATACAATGTCCATACTGGGGCAGAGGAATTCACAAACCTTCACTCCAAGAGGAATCAGGGGGAGGGAGTCGAGGAGGGGGTGGCGGAAGTAATTAATGCAAATTCTTAGTTTAGGTAAACACATCTAGAGAAAGGCTCGCTCTGGCACGGGGAATTAATATCCTGTTAAACCAGTTGAAAAGGTCACCAGTAAACAAGCGACACTCCCAACACTCCCTCGTGCCAAGGCTGATAGGACACCAAGACAAATGGCAGAGAGCAGGGAGCTGGGGACTTTGCAGCATCCGCCTACCGGCGTGCAGCTGCAGCCAGCCCGGCGTGTGTGCAGACATGTCCTCTGCAGCCACACGCTCCCCACAGCACTTCTGCACTAACAGCAACAGCCCTGGGCCTTGGGAAAGCTGCTTGGAAGGCTTGGGAAAGCCTTCACACAGCCCCAGGGAGGAGTGGCCAGCACACAAAAGCAGCCCGGGGTGTTGGGCTAATGTCAGGTTGGTCAAGGTCACAGCCCTGCTGGGGATCACTGCCTCCAGGCTGGGGATCATTTAGAGAGGGCTGTATAAATTAAGAGATAAGAAAGGAGATGTACACTGGTCCTGTCAGTGTGGGGGTCCACCTGCCCTGAGGAGTCCACCCCTGTCACAGGTCTCTGCTGCTGCTGGCATAGACATCCCAGCACAAGACCTTTAAAAGGATATGCTGGGACTGAAAGCTTCCAGGTGATGCTCCAGCAGCAAGAGAGAAAAAAGGGAAGAATAAAATTGCTCAGGACACAGCACTCATTTTCAATGGAAAACCTGAAGCTGCTGGCAACACATCTCTGCAGGCACAGAAGTGGAACTCTGGCTGCAGAGGTGTGAAGAAAAGGTGAGAGCTGCCAAGAGATAACAGCAACAGTGAGGGGGAACACCAGGGCTGAGACAGCCTTGGGTCAAAATGCACTGAGAGTGAGCCACAGACCACATGTAGAGGTTTGCACCCTGGGGCCTGGGTCTTCCTCTAAGAGTACAGAGCCCCTGGGGTGCTTCCCCTTCCTTCCCACCAAGGAAACTCAGCTTCTCTCCCAGGAGATCCAGGAACAGAAATCACCAGGGCTGCATGCATTTCCTGAGGCCCACAGTGAACAGAATTTAAGAACAGCAAGATAGCTTTGTGTCTTGCACAGAGAAGCTGCATAGCCCAGCAAGACTCCAGTTGCATTTATCTAAATCCACATGGAAAACTTTATACACTGCACAAAATGTCATTTTTTGGTGTCCAGCCCCAAGATGAGCCTTGCTGTCAAGTCTGTTTCTTGTGTAAAATGGAGCTGCTGGAACAGTGTGCTACTCACAAGTGCTGGTGGTTCCAAGCACAAGACAGGCCAGAATACCCCTAAGGGGCTTGGGTACATGTAGATTCTCTCTTAAAGACAGAAAAATTTAGTTTTTCTTCCTGGACACACCAGGCCTGCACTGCAGAGAGTGCTCACAGCATGGCAGGATCTCTCAGCAGGTGCTGGGTAGATCAGGCATGGCCTGATCAAGAAGGTGTTATCCCTTGTTCTCAATCAGATGGAAGAATCCTGCTCACATTCCAAACACCCAGTGATTGCAGCCCGGGTATCTGCTGCCCAAGCCCTGGAGGGGAAAGACAGCCCAGCTCCCTGGCATTACATGCCACGTGTTTCCACAGAATGCACTGGTCAGTGCCAGGCACCAGCACGGGATCAGGCTCCCAAGAGACCCCACTACACACAAGGCTGCAGGGACTGCAAGGGACTGCAAGGCAGGGGCTTACCCAGCAGAGCCTGGAAGAGTTCACTTTGGAAGATGTGCGAGACTTTTCCAATGGAAGCTTTTAACTCCTGCTCCTCCGGGGACTGCAGGGTGCTTTGGTATCTGGTCAGAATTTCCACTGCCCGTTCAGTGTCTGCAGAGATGACACAGGAGTAACAAGGCATTAACATTACAGGATGTTAAGGGAAGGCTCGAGTGCAGCCTAGGATAATGCCTCAAGCTGCCTTCTAGTGTGGATTGTTAAAAGTCAGACAGCCACAAAAGCAGCCTCCTTACACACACCTGGAAAAGTTAACCTTGCTGAGAGACACTGAGGGCCCACGGTAGAGACCTGGGCAGGTACTGGAGGAGAGGCAGTTCTGCCACCAACCCTGAAAATCAGGGGCTAAAATCAGATTGACTCACCTCTGAACCCTGTGGCATTGGGCAGCCAGAACACCTCTGCCACCTCCCAGGCACAGAAGCCGTTCAGGAGCTGGACACATTATGGCTGCACAGGGCTATGAATACTGCTGCAGGAACTGCAGCCTCCCACATAGGGCCAGATGGCTGCAGCAAATCTGAGCGTAGGCCCATTCACGTAGTGCAAACAGCTCAGCTACAGGAGTGGCAAAACTTGGGTTTCTACAGGGTGAACCATAACAATTGCTCAAAGCAGCAAGCAGCCATGGGTCAGCAGCAGACAAGTGGGAAAGGAACACGATGCCTTGGGGTCAGAGGAGATGCTGGTGAGGAGGGGAGCTGGAGGCTGCCATGAAGCCACGTTCTGGTTAATGACTGGGCCAGGCATGGCTATGAGAAAACCCTGGACCTAAAACAGTGGGGCTGTGATCTCTCTGCCTGGACACCTCCACACTTCTCTGGGCAGACAGCCAGAGCTGCCAGTGCAGTCCCGACTTCAGATGTGACCCAAATCTCAGGTAGGTGGTGAGCTCCTGTGGACCTTGAGACCATCCCTGTTCTAGCAGTGGGTATTTCCCTTTGTCACCCAGGCAGACTGCAGACAAAGAGCGTCTGTGTGAGAAGGCAGGGAAGCTGTCCCGCCACTGCTGGAGACTCATCTTTTAAACCAGGAACTCATGCAGAAAGGATGACCCTGCTCATCACAGGGCTCTCGAGAATTCAGGTCATCAAACAAGGGGGCCAGTGTCTGCTCGGGTACGTGCCACCTGGTGTCCCAGCTCACCCAGCCTCCCAGCTTCTCCTCGGCCAAAAGGGAAAGGGGGTCCTCCTGCCTGTGTCACCAGCCCACACTGACTCATCGTGGGAGCAGAACAGGGAAAGGAGTCTGGGGAAGCGTGAACAGCTCTGACTTGGAGCTGAGCTCCACACTTGATCCAGGAAAAGCAGGGACTTCCCTGAGCTTTATGGCAAACCTAGCCCTGTGCTATTACTAAGAACTTCCTTTTCTGCAAGACAAAACAGTGGCTTTAGACACTGCCCAGCACACCATGAGCAGGGCTGAGATGTCTGTGCCTGGTCATTCCTGACCTTATCAGTAGAAGCTAAAGAAGCAGATGGAGAGCTGGGGCCACCACACCAGGACACAAAGACACTGAACCTGGTGTAAACTTCCCACCGCAGCCCAGGCTGCGCAGCGAGAGCGGCATACACCCTGTGCTGCCGGCCACTCGTACCGGGTGACAGCCAGCTGGAGCAGGGGGCTGCTGGCTCCAGATCTGGGGAACTGCTGTGCACCCAGCGTGGCAGGGAGACCGGCGGACCCTTCCTCCAGCTCCCAAGAAAGAGCACATGGTGTCCAGGGCCCATTTCCACGTGCACGCAAGTCCCAGTTACAGGAGATCCCTCCTCGCAGAGCCCAAACCCCCATGCCCGCTCTCCTCCCCGCAGCACGCAAGCGAGCTGCAAGCAGAGCATCCCACGGCCACCCACTCCGAGCCACGGCGGCACGACGTGTCCACAGCCCGAGGAGGGCGTGGAGTGAGGGCGTCCTCAGGTCTTAACCCCGGGGTCGCAGGGCCGCCCGTGGTGGTGCAACGAGGGCAGGAGCTGCCCAGCAGGAGCGCGGAGCACCGGGCGCGGTCCCAGCGCCGGTGCCGGCGGGGCAGACACTTGTTGAGCGCGGGGCCGCGGTGCCCGGCGCGGCGGCCAGGGCCGGGCAGTGCGCTCCTTACCTTCCCGGCGGATCATCGCTCCGCCGTGGCCGACGGCCGCTCCGGTCCGTGCCAGCCCGCGAGCGGCCGAGCCACCGCCC
>WEKY01054345.1:92525-161704 GCA_013390045.1 Picathartes gymnocephalus
GCCCGGCTCGGCCTCCCCTCCCTGCCCGCTGCGGAGGGCCCGGCCGCGGGCCCCGGTTCCCCGCGCCGTCAGTAGGTGGCACGGGGGCGCCGCGGAGCGAGCCCGCCCCGGGCCGGTACCGTCCGGGCTGCGCCGGCTCCTTCTCCGGGCCGGCAGCGCCGCCGGCAGGGAGAGGTGCGGAAGGGAGGACGCTGGCGTGCCCGCCGCATCCCTGCGGGGTCTGTCTGCCGCTCCTCTGCTTTATTGACATAAAAAGACAACAAGAAGTCAAACTGACACGATACCCCTCTCCCTGCTCAAGGCCCTGCAGCAACGGGACCGATGCCGAGTCTCACTGCTCCCTCTGCTGCCTTGGAGCAGCAGCAGGGGCGTGAGCGCGGTCCTGCCAGCCCCTGACACCCACCACCCCCAGCCCTGCTCCTTTTTCTCTCCCAAGCAACAGGCATTAACTGCTGCATGGAGTGCCAGGATCCTGTCCCGTGAACATGAAGCCAGCAGCAGTAGGGACAAGATTTCTGTCCAGGATGGGAGGGTGAAGAGCTCGGCTTCCCCTTTGTCTTATGAAAAGCCACTCCACACCCCCTTTCCTATTCCTCAAAGCCATGGGACAGGGCAGCAGCCCTTAAACCAGGTGTCCCATCACTGGCTGCAAAGCTGCTGACAACAGGCAGAGACAGCCCTGCCCCTGTACCAAAGAGCAACCCAAATCCCTGCTCCTGTCCAAACCCCAAGGGAGACGTCTCAGCTCCAGCTCTGCTGGATAAATATTCTGCCCCTGCAAAGCACTTTTCCTCACTGCCAGTGGGAAATGAGAGCCCAGTTCCATGTCTTTTCAGCTGGGGGCAGCTGTGCACCATGAAAAGGAGCCAGGAAAGCCACGGTAGAAGGGAGGCTCAGGAAGGCGTCTGGAAAGGAAAGGAGCCTCAAAGCTGGCCTGAGGAGTGTTCCCCACTTAAACTGTGCAGGGCTCTGGCTGCCCCTCTGCACGGCTGGGCTGACACAGGCAAGAGGGGTCACTCTTGCATCAAGCTGTTGATCTTTGTGAGCAGCACATCCGTTTCAGACTCTGGGGAGACAGAGAAAAAACAGTCATTGTGGGCAGCCACCATCCCGCAGCGACAGGCGGAGGAGCCTGAAAAGCAGGTTTGAGGATACTTGGGCAATGTGGGATTCCCTAGTGCTGTCCCACAGGGCTGCTTGTGAAGGGCAGGACAGGAGGAACTCCCTGGGCTGGGATTCCCTTCCCTCCCCCAGCCATCCCAAACCACTCCCTCATGTTTGGCTGGAGAAAGCTGCCTGCCTGTCAGGGAGAGTCCCACAGAGCCTGGCTCCAAAGGAGGGAAGCTCTCCTTCCCCGCACACTCACCCGCTGGCCGTCTTCTGTGGGAACATTTCCTAGGAGATGGAATAGGATCGATGTTAGCATGCAAGTCTGGTCTCAGCCTTCCCTCCCCTGAGCTGCCAGCTGGAGGCCCTGGGGCCCTGCAGTCCCCGAGGGAACTGCTCCCAGTGCCTGCAGCACTGGTAAAAAGGAGCAGGACCAGGACGCCCCAGCCTCAACCCACCAAGCCCCGGGATGCAGAGTGGGTTAGGAAGTGGGAACTAAGGCATCCAGCAGCTCGAGGCAGGGTCAGGGCAGACTTTCAGCTGCAGCCTGGTGATAAAAGCTGCCTCCACACACTTCTGTCTTACTTAGCCAGACAGGAGCGGACCCCCCAGGATCTGAGTCCAGAGAGGGGTGGCAGCAGGTGCGGGTCTGCACCAGCCACCCAGGGCACACTACAACCTTCCCCAACAGACCTACCTCGGGATGGGGAAAGGGGTCAAACCTACTTCATCAGGACGAAGGCCCAAATGATGATAAGGAAGGAAACGCAGTCTGTAACAATCCAGATCATGAAGTATGTGCTGCTGGGCTGCAAGGCAACCAGACAAGCCATTGAACACCAACTAGGGGTGCTGTGCTGTGGCACAGCCCTGTCTGCTGTGCCCCCCGTCCCTTCTACAGGGTCACGCATTCCCATGCCAGTACAGCAGTGAGCAGAAGTCACCCTCCAGGCAGCTGCACAGGGCTGCTGCAGAAAGGAACCCACAAGTGCCTGGGACACAGGGCTGTGGGGCAGGGTAAAGGATGGAAGGGTCACTTACAAGCAGCCAGATGGGATGTTTCATCTCCTTCAGCACCTGGCAGGCGTTGGTGGTGACAGAGCTCACCCCTGAGCACCACAGCACGGAGAAGAGCCAGGGCGCATTCACCACATACAAGTTGACAGAGATGTTGTCCTGGCGGTATTCCCTGCGTGGGGACAGCCATGGTCAGAGTAGCAGGCAGCAGGGTGCCACCACACTCTGCACAGCCTGAGGGGGATGTACATTTGGGACATGATCCAGCATTTGCAGCCACATGGAGTGACTGTCTGGAGATCCAGCTCCATCCTCTGCACCAGCCCTGCCTGATAGGGACACTTGGCCACAAGGCACACACCCAGCTCTTCCCAGAAGCACACCAGCATTCAGTACCCTCACCTCTGCTGGCCCATGGGACAGTGCCCAGATCCCCACAGCTCCCAGGTACTTGCACAAAGCATTCTCACCTGATCTCCTCAGAGCTCATGTCCTGGTAGGGCAGATTGACATGCAGTACTGGTTCCTTCTCATTCTCGTGTCTCTTCCGGCCATAGACGTGCTGGACACCTGGGGCCTGCTGTTTGACATCTTCCCTGAACCCATCTGGAAGCCAGAGGACCTAGACAAGAGCCAGAGAGCACGTGCAGAGGAGAGGTGCTCCAGAGAGTTCGCTCTCTTCCAATATTCCCTCGCAGGTCCAGGCACATATGGCCTTAGACAGCTGCTTCCTGCCCCTCATCTTCACACTCAGCTCTTCCATGAGGATTTCAGCCAGGACAGTCTCCTCAGAGCTTGTCCCAGCCAAGAAGTAAGCACAGGTCCCACTGATGGGAGAAAGCAGTTCCAGCCTACAAAATCTGCAACAGTTAAGTCCTTTCTGGGTCCTTGAATGACTCAAGAAGTGAATCCATTTATCCCCAACTCTGCAGCAACAATGCACCTTGGATCAGCACTACAGTCAAAGTCTTTTCCGTGTCCCCTCCTGCTCTGCATTCCCAAAAGGCCAAGAAAGGTCATTTGAGTGCTGATTCATCCCCTAAGGGCAGCACACATTCTGTGCTGCAGGGGTTGGAGGAAGCATAAAGGGAACACAGGAGGGTGCAGCAGGAGTCCAAGAGCTGCAGGGAGAGGTGTGGTAGAATGTGGGGAGGTGGAAGCCTCAGCACTGTATTCCTGCTCATGCTGGCAGTGTTGGGCCCCTCCCTAGACTGAGTCATTGTTTACACACCAGGGTGGCCAGTGCTGGGAAACCAAAGTATTTGGAGGGGTCTGAAGCTGTAGGCATTAAGCCCTAATTATTGGCAACTTCTCCCAGCTAGAAAACCCCACACCTGGGCAGGGCTGCCCAGCAGGGAGGACGTAGGGGGACGTGGCGTATGGGGTGTCAGGGATGGTCAGTGTAGCTGGCAGGGCACCTCCCACCACGGCAGGGGTGTGACAGCAGGGCGTGGCAGGGGCGGGGTGGTGACCAGCTCACCTGCTGCAGCGGGATGCCTGACTGTAAAATCACTCCCAGGGTGACATTGACAAAGTTCTGGTAGTCACTGTGGTTCTCAGGCCGGAGGTCAAACATGATGGAGATGTTGCTCTGCTTGACTACCTCTAGAGCCTGTCCCAGGGATGGGATCTTCTGTTTAGTTGTCTCGTTGCGATCCTCAGGAGAAAGACTCTGCACGGTGGGAAATGGCTTCCGCTGCAAGGGTGAGAGAGGGGCAGGCATCACAGGCAGACCACCTGTAAGCTTCCACATCTCAAACTGGTGCCTGTCTCTGACTCAATTTCCTACACTGGCCTCTCCACGTGCTCTCCAGTGCAGACAGGCACAGGGAACCTCCCTGTGCACATCCATGGGCACCTCTACCCTTCTCCCCACTAACAGCAGAATTCAAGCAGCCCCAACACCTGTGGGCATTCAAAGCCGCTCAGCAGTAGTTAGTCACCTTTTGGGAAGAGCCTGGCCACAGCTGCCTTCAAGCCCAGGCAGGCTGTGCAGTTTGGAGCAACCACGAGACATCCCCCCTGAAAGCAGCCTCCTCCATGACTCAGCTGAGAGTCAGAACAAACCCCAGCTTGGGGCATAACCGCACCCAAGGGATTTGTGCAGGCTTCTGCACCCTGTCCAGGTGTCTGCCAGGACCAGTGCTCCAGAGGGAAGGTTCTGCAGCCCCAGGGCAGGGCTAATGCTTCACCCAAAAATGCACCCATTCCTCAATGGCCATCCTAAGGGCATTCCTGACCTCCAGAAACCAGCTGCCAGCATCCAGCTGCTGGAGGTCTGTCCAGTTGAAGGCAGTGCTGTTCAGGGCAGCCCTGTCAGGGAACACAGCCTGCACATTGGTGGTCCTGGTGAGATCCTCGTCATGCATGAGGAATGGGACCCCGTCAGCACTGGCAAAGGAGCAGAAAGGAAAGCCATATGTTGTAAGCTGTTTGTCTCCTACCCCAGCCCGGGCATTTTTACCCATTCCTAGCCACCTGCCAGAGTAACCCCCACCCTTCTTCTGCTTGTGGCCCTTTACACAAAAATGTGCACCTAGAGACCAAGACAGCAACCAAGTAGTTCCTTGCTCTCTGAAACAGCTGTCCTAATAACAGGACTACATGAGATGAACTGGAGCCAGGGTCTGTTTTCCAAGCAGTACCCCTCCCCTGATGGAGCCTCCCTCCCTGGAAGGCAATCTGCATGGGGAGGACAGAAACCCAGTACCTGTCCCAGATCATTGGGACACCAAGCTGGAGCCAGTCCCATACTGGGAAGGTGGGAGTGGCAGAGCCCTTTGAACAGGGCTGCCTCCAAATGCAGGCTGTATCAGTCCTCCAGATGTCTTCCAGAATGCCCCCTGTGGGAGGTGACATCCCAGGACACACAGACCCCTTCCTCCCTCTGAGCCCCTTTACCTCACCATGACGTCTGTCTCAAAGACTTCTACATCACATTCCACTGCCTTGTGCAGTGACATGAGGGTGTTCTCCGGGGCCAGCTGGAAAAAGGAATAGTGCAGAGAGCATGGGCAGGATGGGGCAGGAGGCAGGCACTCATCCTTCCTGGATGCACCCAGCAGCTTGGCTGGGCTCTAGGGCAGCCACAATGAGACTGGGGTGACCTGGGCATGGTGGGGGATGGAAAAGGACTGGGGATAGACAGCCAGACCCTGCCTCATCCCTGCTCCCCACACTACACAGCCAGGCTTTCTGCTGAGAGTCGCATGCTCCTGGTCCAGTAGTGCTCAGGAAGCAGCTCTGTCCTGCAGCTGCTGCACCCCCTCCTCACCCTGTGCTCACCCATTCTCCCAGCCTGAGCTGCCCTGGCTGCTGTGGGACCCCACTGTTCTGGGCTGGCCAGAGCTTGTCTAGGCCTGTGGCCACAAGGATCTGTGCCCCACAGCCAGGCACAGCCTGGCTTTCCCTGGGGGAGCAGCCTGCCCCACCCACCTTGACCACTGCCAGGGTGCTGGTCACTCACCATGGGTGCTCCTCGATGGCCGATGAGGGCTGGCTTGGGGGGCAGCTGGTTCTCCTCCATGATGCAAGGGGAGGTGATTCCCAAGGGAGCCAGGTATAGTGCAATCATTGCTGCACAGTACACAAGCAGCAGAAACACCCTGAGACCTGCAGGCAGAGACAGAAGTTAGAGAGGACGAGATACAGAGGAAGTATTTTGCAGGTCACTAGGACTAAGCCAAGGCTGCTTCACCTGGCATCAACCTGTCATTGCCCTGGGTGAAACATTGCATCCCCAACCTCAGGAACACTGCGTATTTATTCTTGGACCACTACATGTCCTTGCATCCCAACTCAGCACTTCTGCAGCACTCTGCCACCTGTAGCCCTCCTTCAGCTGCAAAGCAGGGAGGGCTGAAGCTGCAACAAGGGCTGATGATGAGAAGCAACCAAGAGCAGGCATTACTACTGCACTGATGCTCCCTGAGCACCACTCTGCCAGCAGTGCTGCTCAGTTGGGTGGCAGGAAGCAGGGCACCA
This sequence comes from Picathartes gymnocephalus, assembly GCA_013390045.1. Lineage (NCBI taxonomy): Eukaryota > Metazoa > Chordata > Aves > Passeriformes > Picathartidae > Picathartes > Picathartes gymnocephalus. The sequence goes on from WEKY01054345.1 coordinate 98,634, forward strand.
GCCAAGGGGACAAGTGGAGACCTTGGAGGGGAATTACCTGTACTGCGGGTGCGGTAGATGAAGCTGGCCAAGGGCCAGGCAAGGAGTGTCATTCCCCCCACAGCTCCAATGTGCAGGAAGGGACCTGTTGCCTGTGGAGGCAAAAAAACCCAGGGTGTCAGCCAGCACCAGTCCCTGTCGCCAAAATATGCATGGTCCCAACCCTAGGGGTCTGCCCCTGCAGCCAGTACTGCTGGAAGATCCACAGTGCCAGGGAGGGAGGGACAGGCTCCCTGCTCTGGTCCAGCCACCATTCATCAATCTGTTGGCAGCTGGTCCAGGCAGGACTGCAGGTGCAGAAGGAGCACTTTGCCTGGCCAGGCAGCAGAAGTCAAGGGCAGGGAATTATTCCCAGTGCACACAGCTGTGCTGGGGGCTTCAGTCAGCACCCTTCAGCTCAACCCCACAGGCTGGGCACTGGGCACAGCAGGGGTGTCCCTGGTATGGAGGTGACTCACCTGCAGGGAGACACGTGCACTTTTCCACTCCTCTGCCCACTTTATTCCCAGCCCTGTGAAGGCTGCAGCCACCACCAGGGCAGTCAGGATCAGCAGGATCTGTGGGGCAGGGCACAGGACAGTTAGGGGAGCACACAGAATCTTGCAGGCCAGCTGGGCTCTGTCCTGGCAGGACAGGCAGAGTCCTCCTCATCCCTTCCTTATGAACCCCTGCAAGCCCTGACACCCCACGTTCCCCATCTGGGTTTGTAGCTGAGCTGTGTGCTCCATGCTTTGAGCACTGGGAATATTCCCATCCCAGAGACACGTGGCTGAGGAACTGACAGCTGCAGCCCAGCTCAGCGGGGACACACAGCCACTGAGTGGGGTCACAGCAGCCATACACAGCCTCAGTGGGCTGGTCCCAGCTTCTGAAGGTGCAAGGGCAGCCAGGGCAGGCACCATCTCCCTGCACCCCCAGTCTCTCACCTTGTGCACCCAGTGGAGCTTCAACGGCTGGCCACAGAGCTGCAAGCACAAAGCCAGGACCTGCAAGAGCAAGGAGCTGTCAGAGCTGGGCTGTACCCGACACCTCAACCCTCCCAGGGCACGGGACTCAGCCACAGGAGCTCAGAGCCCCTGGCACAGGCAGGGTCTCTGGCCGTGCTCAGGCTGACCCGGCTCCGGATGCTGCAGGCTCCTCCCAGAGCACGCAGCCGGTGCTCAGCACGGATCCACTCCCCCCCAGCCCAGCGGGGTCAGGAGGGCTCACCAGCAGCACAGACGAGTAGCTGAACAGCACAGCCGTAACTATGAGCAGGACCAGGGACCAGTCTAGCCACAGCTTCCCCTGCCTGAAGATGAATCTGCCAGCAAAGGGGAGGGTCAGATGGGCAGGGGTGACATGGGGAACAAGGCTGGATGTGGGATCCTACTCACTCGTTGAAGTTGTGGAAATCATTGAGGATGATGATAGCGAAGTAGAGCCACACCAGTGTGAAGAGGAAGACACAGAAGAGGAAAAAGAACCAGCTGCAGTCACACTGAAAGTCAGAGATGAGAGTTATACACACACCCTCAGGGTTTCTGAGGCCCCTGGGCATCACCCAGCCAGCAGTGGGGAGCACAGGGGGTCACAGCAGGCACTGGCCCAGGGGTTCAGGCACTCAGCTGCCCCACAGAGAGGGACCAGAGCTGCCCTGGCTGCCTCTTTTGGCTGGACCCACGCTACAGAAAGATGGATCAGCATGTCCTACAAAAATCTGCCAGGCTGGGTAGAATAGCCCCTGTGGCAAGACTGCCTCCTTTGCCATTCAGCACTCCCGGGGAACAGGCTGGGGCTTTGGACATAAGAAGGGGCAGGGAGCCAGGTCCCATTCCCTTCTAGCTGGATGATCCGTGGGCTGGGCAGAGAGGGGTGCAGTGCCTCAGAATTGCCACTGTAGTGGTGAGTCTGCAGACTGGGTCCAGCTACATTGTCCCCAGTCACTAATCCCATGTGTTTGGGGGAGGTGAGGGGTGCCACAGGTGCCAGAGGGACACCTAGCAACCCTGACTTATTTGTACATTCCAGGCAAGACAGGACAAGCAGCAGCAGAGCCACTCCCATGGGAGTCGGAGACCTCAGAGAATCCCAGGGTCTCACCACTCCCAGGTTACAAATTGCTGGGGACACTCTCCTGGTGGGGCCACACCCTGCCCAGGAACTGTGTCACCCACGTGCCTGGCCAGGTGCCCCGGGACCTGCTGCCAGCTCAGCCCTAGGGCTCTGCTCTGCTCCAGGCACGTGCAGGAGCTGCAGATGCACACTAATGCTGCTCTACCCTTCTTGTCACCCAGCAGGAACACAGCTCACCCTCTCACATGCTTCCTGCTCCAGGCTAGGGCAGTCCCTGGATAGCGAGGGTGCCAGGTAGCACCCCAGCTGTCCTGGGGCTTGGCTCTGCAAAGCAGGAGCAGCAGCAGGAGCTCAGCAGCTTAGTGTCTGGGCTGAGCATCCCAGGCAGAGCCCTTCCCCAGCCCAGCCACCACTCTGACACTCTCACACAGGGGCTGGCAAGCCCCAGCTCAGCATCATCCATGGTATCACCTTGGTGGTTCTCAGGCCCTTCCTCTTCTTCTTCTTGGGAGTGATCCACTGGCAGCTGTAGGGGCAGAGCAGGCAGGTGGCACAGGTAGAGCAGCAGCCAGGGGGGTCTGCCATTGCAGCAGACTGTCCCAGAGCAAAGGTCAGGTGTCCTGTGGGGGATACACACAAGGTGTTGGCACAGACCTCCCAACACACTGGCCCACCCCGTGAGGATGGAGCACTGAAGCATTTTGTGTCCAGGTATCCTGGCAGGTGGCCCAGAGTGCTGGGCCATAGTGGGGCTGCTGGTTGTGTCCCCAGGTAAGGCATGGTGCCAGGGAAAGAGGAAGCACAGGGTGCAGCCCAACCTGTTCAGCAGGCTGTGCTGGGACCCTTCTTCACCCAACAAGCTGGAGCAAGCCTGGAGCTGGCAGGGAGCAGGGCCTGCTCCCAGCCCAGGGCTCAGCACACTCCCTGGGAGCCAGGACCACTGTGCAGGTTCCAGGGGCAGGCAGCCTTGCCAGTCAGCTTGACACCAACCTTGCACCCCGGCTTCCCACCTGCAAGGACTGTCCTGCGCCATGCCACAGCCTGGGGCTCCTGCTTGCAGCTGGGGGTACATGCAACAGCCTGGGAAGTTCCTGTTCTGATCCTTAAGTCCAGGTCCTTGCTGATTCAGCATCATCCTGGCAGCCCCTTATCTCAACCTGCACACCCAGGAATCCCAAGGAGCTGCAGCTGAGCAGGCACTGGATGGCTTTGGTCCAAGTGCTTGTGGTAGAGATGTGGGTGAGAGGAAGTTATGGGGGGAATCCATTTCCACAGTCAGGGACACCCAGGCTGGGTGCAGGGCCACCAGTGGGTTCCCCAAGCACTGGCAAGGGGAGAGAGCCAGGATGCTTTGCTGTGATCCCCAGATTCCTGGTGTTTGGCTGGAACAAGCAGGAAGCCCAGAACGAGGTCTCCCTCTATCCCACGTTTACTACTGCTTGTCCTACTGTGGAGCTGCTCCTCCTCCTCACCCCAACCTCCCCAACAGGCCAGGCACGCTATGCAACACTATCACCCTGCAGATTAGGCCCAGCTCTCATTTCACTGTGGCCACTGAGCCAGGCATGAGAGCCAGCTGGCCACATTCTCTCCAGCACTGGAGGCAATGCTGTGCCTCAGAGCTGTGCCCCATTCCAACCTGGGCCATGGAGAGAGGGAGCAGAGCTAGCCCAGGTCCTCCCTGGCCCAGCCAGCCAGACCAGAGTGGCTCTGCCATGCCCTAGCTGTGGCCAAGGTCAGCCTGGTCTCCCCTGTCACAGGGCAGCACCCCAGCCTGTCACCTTGCTCCTGAATACCAGCACTGTGGGGGTCTCCAGGGCCGGGGTGCAGAGCCTGCCCCAGCACCCACACAGAGCACAGGGTCACGCACAGGGAGGTACCACCTCGAGAGCAGGACCCCGTCCCTGGCCAGGCAGCTTCTGCAGGCTCGGCAATGTCTGAGGGTTTCCATCAGCAGGTCCAGCCAGCCAAGGCACAGAGGATGAGCAGCAAAACAGAGCCCCACATCTGCTGCCTCCTCTACCTTCTAGGGACCAGACCAGCAGCCATGACCCTGCTCAGTGATGGCATTGAAGGAGCCAGCCTTAACACAAGCACAAGAAGACATGGGTCCAGATATTTCCCTTCTGATGCTCTGGCTGCAGGCTCATAACCCACTGTCACCAGAAGCAGAGCCACCACTTCCACCAGGGACCAGTGGGCTGAGCCAGCTTCCACTTGGAGTCACCCTGTCCCCTGTCACTGCTCACACGGGCAGAGCACTGGTGTCAGCAGCTGCTGGCAGGCTCCCACGCAGGGTACACAGTACAGGAGGAGTGGCTGTGGCCACCAGCTGTAATTCAGCACTCAGCTGCTCCAAGGGACTGTTGCTGCCAAGACCGGAGCTTGGCAGAGAGTGGCACAGGACTGGTCATAAATCTGCCCCAATGATTCTGTCTGGAGGGTTTGGAAGGGAAATGCCACCCTGTTCTCCAGCTCAGAGTGTGACTGCAGCAGTAGCATCAGTACACAATCCCCTGCACAGGGCACAGGTCCCACACGGAGCAGGGCTGGGCACACACCAAACCCTGCCCAGCTTCTGCTCCAGCTCCAGTGCGCGAGCAGCAGAGTGGGAGCTGGGGGTCCATCCGGGCTGGAAGGACCCTTCCTTTAGCTCCCATCAAACAACCCCCGCTGCACACCCACAGCTCTAGCCTGGGAGGCACAGGGAATCTGAAGGGGTGACAAACCCACTGCCACAGTCACCGACAGGGCAGTATGTGCTGGCAGCCTCACAAGGACCTCTGTGCCCCAGGGGTGCTTGCTCAGGACAACCAGGTGGCCATGTGCAGGTCAAGATCCCCTTGTCCTGGAGGAGCCGAGCTGAGCTAGCCCAGGCTGTGTGCCACCAGGCAGGTCAGCAGGAGCTGCTGCCTAACCCCGCTGTTCCCTTTCCTCGTAGGAGGGAGGACAGAACATGGGCTCAGCATGGGGCATAGGGTGATCCCAAAACAGCAGGAACAGCACAGCCTGGCCCAGATCCTCCACTCTCAGCCTCATGTTCAGGCAGCCAGCCCTGGGCTCCCCATTCCTGCTCTCCAGAGCGTGGGAACAGCACGGGCAGCCCCCTTCCTTCCCCCCATCAGCTTCCCGCAGAGCCGGGATGCTCACCCCCTCCCCGTGCCGCCCTGACAGCTCTGGCGGCGCAGGACAGCCACCCCGGGACAAAATACCTGCTCCCCGCGGATGCCGGGCTCCCGCAGCTGGGCCAGGTGAGCGCGGAGCTGGGCTCTCCCCGGGCCCATGCGTGCCAGCACTCGGCTCCCGCTGCGCTCACACCCTCCTGGGTGTGCCCTGGCCCGGCAGGTCCGCACAGGCCGGCAGAGGCGGGCAGACTGCGAGCGGAGCCGAGCCGAGCGGGGGGCCGGGCTGGGGTCAGGGCGGGCCCCGCCGGCCCCGATGCAGCGGCGGGGAGAGGGGGAAGGGGCCCCGGGGCCGTCACGCGTCGCAGCGCAAAGGAGTTTGCAGGCAGCCCACGTCCAGGCAGCCGGAGACTCCAGGGAGAGCTCCCGGGAGATGGAGGCAGAGCTTCGTGCATCGCCGCGCCTTTGAGCAAGGGGCTGTGGGAGCCCCTCGGACAAAAGGGGACTTTTCCCTTCCCGGCAGAGGAAGCCCGAGCAGACACGTCCCAGGTCACCGCGGCTGGCCCGGCAGATACACCGGGCATGCTTTGAAAGCAGAAGTACAGAAGTAAAAGTGCTTTCTTGACTTGAGCCGAGAGAAATCCTTTCGAACCAGTGCATCTGAATTTTGCTAAAGCAGCAGATGAAAGGAGGCTCCAGACAGGCCTGATGCCACCTGAAGATGGATGGGCTGATGCCGTCCATCTTCCCTCTCTCTCCTTGTGGCATAGCACAGCTGTCCACCCCCACCCTCTGCTCCGGGTCTCAGCTCCTGGTGAGCCAGGATGCACGATGGGCACTCAGACTTTTCTGCGTCACTGAATTGATCCGTCATTGCCTGTGATCTCAGGAGACCCCTCTGATCTTCTACCACTTGCAAAGGACCTGAGGAAGCTGATTTACAGGGCGGTGATAGCATTCTGCAGTGACATAGCAACTACCAATTTAGGCAGAAGCCTCAGTGGTCGTGTTCCACACTACTGTTAACAGCTTCGGCACAACTCCTTGAACAGCTCCATGAAATGTGCTGATTAAGGCCTTATCAGTGGAGGGTCTGGAGCCCTGCAGGAGGGTTTGTGCAGGAACACCCACTGCTCTGCACCCAGAGGAGTAAGCTGAAAGCATTGCAATGGCCAGGAATATCCCTCAGATAAGCAAGCAGCCCTGCACCCCAGATTTTGTCAGCTGTGAGCAGTTTAGCAGTGAGGTTCACCTCCCGCATCCGAGTGCTCTGCAGGCTCTGACACAGAGCAGCCGCGCTGCTACACGGAAGAGCAAAGCTGTGGGCATGAGCCTTCCTAGTGGACCTGCGCCCCAGGAAAGCCCCTGGAATGCAGAGAGCCCGTTTTATGGGGTAGAAGATTCACTGTCAGGGCTTGGATTGCAGGTTTTAAGGAGATGAAGAAGTGCGGTGAAGGATCACTTAAGTCACGAAACATCTTAGGCAGTGTGTAGGGGAAAACCGAGCATGAATAAAGAGACCAAGCAGATCCTGGAGAAGGGGAGGTTGCAGCAGAGCTCCGGGAGATCCAAAAGCTGTGGATCTTAGTGGTGTGAGGCAAATCTTATAGCAGAGGCATCCCGGGCAGATAGAGCAGCGGGAGAGGCAGCTCTTCGAGGGCCTGGCCACCGTCTGATCGGGAGGGAGCCCATTTTTCGGGGGAGCCAAGCTGTTCCCGCCCGCGCTGCGGAGGGAATCCCATCCCCGGGACCGCCCCGCGACACTCGGGCGCGCTGCCCCGCGCCTGCAGCGGCGCCTCTGCCCACGAGAGGGCGACAGCGCGGCGGCTCCGGCTGCGCTCCCGCAGCCCCTCCCGCCCGGCACGGGGAGCTGCGGGCACGGACAGGCACGGCCGTGGGGCCGAGCCGAGCCATTCCCTAATCGCCGCCACGTGAGGCAGCCCTGCTGAGCCAGGGCAGCGGCCTCGTAGCGGTGGCCGTGAGGGGCGGGAGCCAGGCTGGGTTCTGGCACGGCAGGGCGGGAGCCGCGCGGCACTGCCGGTGCGTGGCCACCAGGCGGCGACCTCGGGCCGCGCTGCTGCTGCGGGAGCCCCCAGGTTGGGGTCGGTCCGAAGGGGCAGAGATGAGCCCGGGGCTGTGACCCGAAGGGACGGGGCTGAGCCCGGGGCTGCGCCCCAAAACAGCGAACAGCAGGAGCGACCCAAAGGACAGGGCTGAGCCCAGGAATGTGACCCAAAAGACGGGGCTGAGCCAGGAGGTGCGACCCAAAGGGACAGGGCTGAGCTCAGATTTGATACCCAGGGGACAGAACTGAGCCCGGGCTGCAGCACCGAGCCCATCAGACTGACAAACACAGGCACCCTCGACATCCACGGCTCTGCCAGCACAGCCTGAGCTCCAGGAGTCAAGTCACAGGTGAAGAGTTAAAGCTAACGATCGGTGTATAATCAAGCTGGCTTAGCTCTGCCCATCTTACCGCGGTCACAGGCACCAGAATTAGTTGGGGAAAAGGCAGAAAATGTCCCTGTCAACACAGTTGCATGAGCTCCCCTAGAACATCAAGTTTTGAATTGATGTAAATCGAGTTTGTGTCCTGCCTTCGCTTGTGAAGGTGCATCTGTGAGTGTTCTCTTAGATTATGGCAAGGTGATAAAAGCAAACGTGAAGGGGAAAGGTCTAAGTAAGCAGGGAAAGCTATGTTGGTACATTACAGTGCAGATGAAGTTACCTCCCTAGACTGGACTTAATGGGTAGAGAAGGTATTTTCAACATCTGTAAGTGACTTAATGGCTTCCTGTTAGGTTCTTGTTTGTCCTCGGAACTGGTCACAAACTAGTCTTTTCAGGGGGAAAAAAAAAAAAAAGGCAAGCCATTGTTTCAGTTACTTCTGCTTTTCACTATACTGTACACAATCCACAAGAAATACTGCTTTTAAAGATGGACTGTTTTAGGGAATGTTTTCCCTCCATGTTATCTCCCATAAGACCCAAGACCACAAATAAAAGAAGGCAATACAGGTTTCTGTAACATTATTTCACACTCTTTCAGCTTGTAATTGAAAACAAAAATTTGGAATATTAGCATTTCTCTGCTGTCAATACTTTAAAAGCCAGTGGCACAGACTCTGCTTCCACCTCAGCTAGCAGCAGACCTACACAAACTGATAGACCAAGGCAAAGATCTCCATCATGAATCTAGAAGTCAATGCTTGCTGTTAATCTGCAGTAATACAGACTTTGCTACATTTTGAAGCTGCCCTGCAGGCGCATTAAGATATTAAGTTGTTCCAAAAAACTAATCGGACAAACTGCCTGCTTAAGGGGAGGGTGTATGATCATGGCAGTAGTCTCAGTTTTTTTCCTAAAGGTCAGAATCTTATAAGAAATTAAAGTCTGTGGGGAACAAGCTTTAAATCAGATTTTTTTCCCCTCAAGAAGTGGGCTAGTTAAGGAGATCAGGAATGCAGATTGTGAGAGTATTACTCATCTTGAGAAAAACCTCTGTGGATGACTGTACTTATTTCAGCTCTTATCACGGAGTTTGTATGATACAAGGCAAATCACTTGACCCAAACTTTTCATGGGTGGTCCTTATCGGTTTAATTTCCTGAGTACTTGAAAACAGCAGGGGGCAGATTTGCAGGAGTGCTAATCATTAACTGTTGTAATTGAGCTCAGTGATAGGAGCCCTGAGGATCAAATGCTAAGGAGTGTTAAGAGTTCAAGCCTCACAGTAACAGCTGATCTCAGGTTGGGCACTGTACCAGCACAGTGTTTAGCCCCACAGTTTTCATAGGAATCCAACACCCCTCAAGGGTTTATGGAGATTTATTAAGGTACAGAGAGCACAGGCTTTTACACCATAACAGATCACAGAATCATAGAATGGCCTGAGTTGGAAGGGACATTAATGATCATCCAGTTCCAAGCCCCTGCCAGGGGCAGGGACACCTTCCACTAGACCTGGTTGCTCAGAGCCCCATCCAACCTGGGACAAACTTCCAGGGATGGGGCAGCCACAGCTTCTCTGGGCAATCTGCCAGAACCTCACCGCCCTCACAGTGATGAAATTCTTCTGACACCTAATCTAAACCTGCTCTCTTTCAGTCTGAAGCCATTCACCCTTGTCCTGTCACTCCAGCATCTTGTGAAAAGTCCCTCCCCACGTTTCTTGTGGGCTCCCTTCAGGTACTGGAAAGCCACAGTGAGGTCACCCAGCACTCTTCTTTTCTCTAGGCTGAACAGTCCCCATTCTCTCAGCCTTTCCCCTTAGCAGAGCTGCTCCAGCCCTCTGATCGCCCTTGGTGGCCTCCTCTGGACTCCCTCCAGCAGGTCCATGTCCTTCCTGTGCTGGGGACCCCAGCGCTGGAGGCAGCACTGCAGGTGGGGTCTCACCAGAGTGGAGCAGAGGGGCAGAATCCTCTCCCTTGACCTGCTGGTCATGCTGCTTTTTGGTCAGCCCAGGACACACTTGGCTTTCTGGGCTGTGAGTGCACATGGCTGGGTCATGTCCAGCCTCTCATCCCCCAGCATCCCCAAGCCCTTCTTGCCAGGATAAGCAGCAGCTAATATGTTCAGTAAGTTTTATACTACAAAATAGTTAGGAAATAATTTTTTAGGCACAGTGTCATGTTATATGTAAAGCTAAAAAAAAAATAAAAATCAAGCAGGCAAGCCCTGCTTTCATTAAAAAAAATTAGTTAGAAGATTCTGATGTTTATGTCTGAGACCTGTCTTGTAAGAAGTACATGCTATGCTTCATTCATGATTTCAAGGACCAAAATATTTGGTTTTGTTCACATGTAGCTCTTTCTTTTTGGAACTTGAACTAGTTTAGAATTTGAAGATGTTTATCATTTGTCATTTCCTAATTGCCTCATTGCATAGTTAACTGAAGTCACACAATAACAAACCGAAGGCAAATCTTAAGTATTCAATTTAGGATGCAGCAGAAGGTGAGCTCACAGGGTATACTCACATGCAATTTTGCATCTTAACTGCATATCTTTGCATTTTGTGTCATCTATACAAAGGAAGTCAGCTAATTTAATTATAGCACAACTGTTTTTTCTAGTAAGTCCATTTCCTTTATAGAGATAATTAACTTTACTGGAAGTTAAATTGTAGGCATAAATTACTGAATGTGGCAACACTGACATTCTGTAGATCTGGTTTCACCTGCTCTGCATTGAAAAGCACTTGACCAGTGGTCTTATGTTATTTTCTGATCAATATTTGTGGGTTTTTTTTCCCAGGAAAAAAAAATGAGATTTACCTCATCAATAAAACAGCTTACGTGTCACTTACTGCCATTGCTCTACTACAAAAACATTTGTATTTAGGGTTTTTAATGCTTATTTACTAACTTTTAAGACATACCATTACTTTTGCACTGGGATAAGCCTTTACTGTGGAGTGTTTGCTCCTGCCACACATCTAATTCCTGCTCCGTTGTAGCTACTGTAGAACAGCATTTTCCCCCCTTTCAGCATGTAAAAGCAGCTGCGAGATCACGGTGTTAGGTCATGCTGTGGAACACAAAATTGATTTGTTGCTTGAGCTGCCTTTCTCTCTTCATGGTTTCAGAAGCCTCCCATGAAGTCATTACCACTCACTGATGTTGCTCCGAAGCCACAAACTTCGTTACAGCATTAGTGGGGAGACAGCAGCTGTCTAGATAGAATAAAACCCTGCAGCAGCATTCGTGTCAAAAATGAGCTTGAGTGCTCAACAAAGAGAAGCTCGACTCTCAGACTTTAACAAGGACTTGGTTAGGATACAGCCCAAGCTGCAGAGCTCCTGAGTTGCTTGCTTTGTATTAAAGTATTGACACAGACCCTGGCTGAGGTCAGTCCCTGCTCAAGGAATGTCCCTTCTGATCCCTTGCAAGTCTTAACCACTCGTAGGATTCCATCCTCTCTATAAATCCAGGCAGAGAGAACAAAGTCCTCTTGCACACCTATTCTGCTATCACTTTCTTGTTCTCAGCGAGCTCGTTTGAGGGTAAGGAACAGTTCTGTGAGTCACAGTGTGCTGCAGTCATTAATACTCCCACTATACTTGCAGTGCTGTGTTTCTTCTCTTGATACCTACAAGCTATTGTTATTAGGCAGTTTTACAGAAACGTAAGAGCCTGTCCTGTGGCCTTTAGAGAAGCGATTATATTAGGTGCTTCTATGAAAGCCACTTTCCCACACACGTAACTACATTCTGTACCTTACAGTGACTGTAAACTACTAAATTAAGCACTAAAACAGGAAAAAACCCCCCAACAACAACAGCACCAAAAAGAAAAAGCCCCCCAGATGAAGAAAAAAGCCCCACTCACCAGGCAGAAGCAACTCCTTGTTTCACACTCTCTACTGTATAGAAGCAACAGCTGTTTGCCATTGCCAAATTTATAGGAGCAGCCTCCAGAACTGTGCTAAGGGTGGGTTTATATAAAGGGCCCTGGCTAGGGAGTGGTCAGTAACGTGGTGGAACTGTGGCGTTTGTATGTTCTTAGGTGGCTGCTGCTATAGCTGTGTTGGAGTCAGTATGTAGTGTTTCTAAAAGAGAAGTAATTTTTATTTATAAAAACAACATTTTGGGTTTAGAATGGTTTGCTAAACTTTATTTATCTACTTTAAGTGTAATTTCCTTGCTGTTTTCATTTATGATTTGTTTTCTTGTGCATGTTTAAGATTTTTTCTACCTATATTTGGGTAGAAGCTCTTATGATCTATTAAATGTGGGTAAAATATTACAGTTTTTAAAGAAGAAAGGCTTTAGTACTGTCTTGTATCTAGTTTCTTACTTAACTGTTACAGATGCCTACTGTGACTTTCTGTAATGGCTCTGTTTTAGTTACTACTGTGTGAACTTTCTTCTGGCCCTTTAACCAGTACAGAGGGTTATAGGGGATTTCTGGCTAGTGGTCTGCATTTGTATTTTTTTCCTTTATATTTTCTCAGAGCTACTGTGTAATCAGTATCTCTGGGGCTTAGTTTTCAGCTGCCTGTGGTTTCCAATATTCAGTATTTATGGACAAAATACTTATTTTGCAGGGCAAAGGTGTCTGGCTCAGGCAGCTGAAGGTGTTTGTGCAGTTTTGAGCATAACACTTTGAAGTTTAACCTTTTATGGTTTGTATTCTCTGAAAATTGCCCTGCAAGAGATCCTTGCTACTTTTTCAGGTGGAGTTATTGATAGCATGGAGAGGCTTGATATTGTGTCTGAGCTGTTCTAGTGAAGAGCTACCACTAGAAAATACAGTAGAAAGCTTCTTCTTCTTTTTTTTTTTTTTTTTTTTTTTTTTTTTTTTTTTTTTTTTTTTTTTTGTGGTAGTTGACTTTCTGGAAGCCTACCAACTTGTTCCTACTAAGCTTTAATTGATGATTTGAAATAATGCTAGAATAGTAGAAACATGCTTCTAGGTGGTTTTGCTTTTGAGTCTGTAAAAGCTTCACAGATTCAATGTTAATGAGCCCAGTTAAATAGTGACTTTGGAGGTAGTGTACTTAAAACAGTATGTGTACATCTTTAGTACTTTTTTTTCCCAACTTGATTATGTTTCAAATGCAAAATTCATGCAGTTACAGCTTGTGCACTTAAAAGATGTGCCAGTTGCTTTCTCCCACAGCCTAGCTTGTGACAAAACTCCCTTTTATGCTTTTTTGCAAGTTTTTGGGTTTTGCTATTAATTTATGTATTTTATACTGTGTCCAGAACAGAATGCATTTTGCATCAGGACATAAAACCAGACTTGTAGTTCTTGTCTCCTGTGTTGCAGCATGTATGCACTACTACTCACTGAGAACTTGTAGGCATCCCTGTGTAGTGCTCACTAGGTAACATACTGACACAGAGATCTAAGGGCTGCTTCTGGAGCTTACCTTATCTGGAGAAGCTGCCTGAGTGCCCAGAAGAGGTTCTGTTCTTCTTTGGCAGAACTGGGCTGGTCTGTGACTTACAAGTGCAGGGTGGTTTAGAATTTGTGAAGCTGATGCAGAGGGTGATCTCCCTCCTTGATGACTGCAGGGTGATGCTGAAACCATGAGGGTTTGTTGCCTGAAATCCTCAACTCCAGCTCTGTGAGGAAAAGAAGCACACCTGGAAAAAAACGTCTCACAGAGCAAGTCCTGAGAGGACCTTCAGTGGTTGAAATGGTTGTTGAGGTGAAAAATGCCCCTCATAAGCTTGCAGCTGTCATTGAAGCTACCCCCACAGCTTGTACCTCATTGAATTAGTGCTATAGGCTACCTAGAGCTCTGGGAGGAAGGTGATTGTTGCCTCAGGTACTTGCACTTGCTTGCCTTGTCAGGTGCAGTTACTGACAGATGGCTGTGAGGAGCTGAGAATACGCCTGGCTCAGCATGGGGGGCACTTGCCTTGGCACTCGGGCTGTTTTGTCACTGTCAGGCTTTGTTTCTGGGTTCTGCAGGATTACACAGAAGTAGAGCAAGTACTGCCTGTATTTGAGACAGCCCCCACTGAAGTCTGGCATGGAAGAAAGCAATGTGCTGGTTGGCAAAACAAAGGAATGGCAGAGAGAATACGGGAGAATGCATTCCGATTGAATCTGAAAGGAACAGACCCCAACAGGGATGCAGCAGTGACCGAAGGTTAGCTGGGAGGTCTAGCTGTGTGATGAGATATCAGGAATAAAACTGCAGAACTTAGATGGATGTTGCTGGGGCCTTGTGTCCAGGTGGAGCTGTGTGGCACTGGTGAGTTGGGGGAGTTTGCCAAGGATGTTTTAACTGCTCAGATCAAGGCACTTGGCTAATGAACGTATAGTCAGCAGTTTAGAAGGATTTATTTAAGTAATAATATATGTTTCACTACTTTGTGTGCATTATGTAGGTGTTTTTTATTATGTTAAATTCTGAATGAGACTCCCTGGGTGTTAGTCACTTGGTTAACAGAACTAGGTAATGTGACCATTAATATTTCTGTGAAATATTCTAATTACTTTTTTCTGAGGGTTTTTTCTGTTGTGTGAAGCCTAGATGTGTGTTGTTTTCTGTTTCTATAAAACACATGTAAACATATGACAAACGCCCCCACCAAATGCCAAAACACAAACACACAAAACCCAAACTTGCTCTAAATCTGTTGTGACTTAAGCAGAGGTGGCAGGTAACAGCCTGACTGCAAATGCTAAATTAGGTGATTTTGTCACTTCAAGAATGTGATTGCACTCAGTCACAGAGGGATGGAGCATTTGGAGTAGCTCTGTGAATGGCAGGGGATGGGTAACCCAGATGGTTCTTTCTGGCTCTTTAATTTCCTGCCCCAGTGTCTTGTGCTAATGAAGTTCCAGGGCTGTTCTTTCCTGTTCCCTTTAGATAAGTGCCTGCTTATCCCTTTTACAGACCCTGGGGAATCCTTGAGGAGTGCCGATGGGATTGTTGAGAGCAGAGCTGCGTGGTTTTTTTTTTGGTATAAGAGCACAGGCCGTCCTGGTGGTGTTCCAAGTCAAGGGACTGTTTTTGCCAGCCTGTGGTGGCAGTGAATGCAATAAATGTCTCTTGCTGCCCCTTGAAGGGTGTGGTGTAGCTCCTGCTCGTGCAGCAGGCACCTCACATCTGTCAGGTAATTGGTTTGCACTTCTGTGAATGAAGTTCTATGTGTGCTTGAAAGCCAGGACCCTAAAAAGCCCTGACATCTGCATCCCAAATTGTGTTCTGAGTGTATAGGAAGAAACTCATCTGAGATTAATTGGAATATGAAATGTTTAGCTGGGAAGAATATGGATTTACTGCTGGTGATCAGAAGAAAAGCAGTTTCTGACAATAAAAGTAAAGCATTTTGTTGAGGAAACTTAAACAGATACTTAATGGTGCTTCCATGTGCAATGTGAAACATGCAAATGAGGTTGCCAGATGGCACAAGGGAAACTTGCATAGATTCTAGCAAAATTAATAACAGTTCTTACGCTTCAAGTCAACAATAAGCAGAAATACTTATAATGCATTCTTTTACAGTAATAGGATATTCATAAACAAATAACAGATTCCAGGCTAATCTATCACTGCCAGAGGGAGGTGCCAACGTCTCAAGTGTTGACAAAACTTTTGTTTTTGGGCTATTTAATTTTTGAATTCATCATTAAGCAGTAAAATCAGTAACTCAAGCCCCTATTTGAAGGAAGTTGTAACCTGAGTCCACTCTACTTGAACAGAAGCCCTCAAAACAAGCATGAGTAGAAAATTTCACACATACGTAACTAGAAAGAAGTATAAGTAATCTTGGAAAGCTGCCAGGGTGTTAAAAGACCAGACTGAGATACTTATTCCCAAGGTGTCTGCATCAAAAGGCAGATCATACTGATTCTTATGGCTTTGAGAAAGCATTTGCTCTTAATGATGAAATGAAATTTTTTCTTATCCAGAGCTTCTATACTTCAAGGAGCAGCCTGCATTATTGCTTGTATTATTACTTTATTGCACTTGCCTGGAAATTACCAGGATGAAACCATTTAAATTCCTACACACTAAGCAGTATATTTGCTTAGCTCAGTTTTTAATCTGTTAAGAAATGCAGTATTTAAAATTAAAACTGATCCTATATATAGTTAATTTTTTCCCATGGAGTCTGTGATAGGCTGGTGAAGCTTTTTTTGAAAGGAATATGTCTGAGTAATTGCAGAGGTATTTGGTAGTTTTCTCACACAAGTTAAGTGTTCATTTACCCTCCTGTGCCGTCCCAGTGTGCGGATGTGTTGTGCCAGTGGAGGCAGCAGGCTGGGCCTTGGGGAAGGCACTGCTGAACACCGATATCTGCGTGTCCCAGCTGATGCTGCTGGACAAACAGCAGACTGAAACTGTTCTCCAAAGTGCTGGAGTGGCCTTCATGCAGGAAAGAGAAGGCTCCTGGGGAACAGTGTAAGAGTGAGATAGTCTGGCTGGTACCCCAGGCTGAGGAGGCAGGGTGGGAGCTCTGAGCCAAACCCAGAACACAGGAGAGCTCTTGCTGCAGGCTCAGATGGCTCCTTGTGCAGTTCACCTCCAGCTGATCGTGTGCTTCTGCGTACTCTGAGCATTTGTTAGCAACTTTGAGAGATGCAGTCTCTTTTGGTTCATGGAGCATCATCACACTGGGGATGTAACTCTCATAATTCTTGCAAATAATCACAGTGCCTTAAGATTGAAGGATTTCCATGAAAGGATCCCTGAACTGGAAATAGCTTTTGTGGTAGGGAGCTGCTGTGTTGAAGACCTTATCAGGGAATTTCTCTGTGCTGGACTCTGGTGTCTTAACACCAATTCAGTGTGTGGCTCTTTCTGAGAGTTGGAGCAAGCTGATCTTTAAGGTCTCTTACAACCCAAACCATTCCATGATAAATACTTCAGGTGAGATAAGCCTCAGCAATGTGTAATTAAACAAGAGTGCAGGCAATCTCTGGGGGCTGCAGGGACCTGCCTGGGAGTGCAAGCTGGTGGGATGTCCATGTGGGAGCTGCCATGCCAGGGGGTGGCTTTTTGGGAAGAATGATCCTGGCAGGTGCAGCCAAGGGCCCTGCTGCAGTGGGCAGATGGTGCTGATTCACTTCAGCACTTGAAGTAACCATTCAGGATGCAAGCATTATCCGGGGTTTATGTGCCAGCAAATGACCAAGCGTCTGATCTTTAAGTCTGTTTAAACACCTAAAGATCAGAGAAAATGCACTTAAGAACAGTATGGACTTCTTAGTCACTGAAACCAATGAGATCAGCACCTTTTGGTGTCTTACTCTGATCACTGGGCTCTGCCTGTCACACAGTACTGTGTTCCTTTCCTGTGATCACTCTTTTATCATGGCTCTTCTTGATACTGTTTTCCTTGAGTGCTGTAATTCTTTCTTTTTTTTTTTTTTTCCCCTCACATCACTGATGTGAGCATGAGAATCCAGATGAGCCAGAAACAGGCGTCAGCTGAATGTTGCAGAGTGCCAGTCTCGCTAAGCACTGCAGCACTCTGAAAGTGCAGTGCACTTAGCAGTGGGCATCCTCCTCTTCCTCACGTGCTGTGTGTGACGGGCAGCCGTGGTACTGGCCGGGTGACTGGACACTGGGACACAGCAGGGGCTGATGGTTCAGCAGGAAGACCCCAGGTTCTCTGGGCACAAAGACTGGGAGGGTATAAAAGCCAAGGTTCCTTTGTTCAGGTGTCCTCCCTGGAAGCACCAGCTTGAGCTGGATTTGTGTTACTGTGCCCTGGGCCAGTGAGGAATCCTGAGCGAGTGTGGGGTGTGCAGGGAGCCAGGCAGGGACCCACTGGGTCACCGGAGCTGGCACTGCTGCACAGGGGCTTTGGTCCCACCAGTGACAGTCTGGGGTGGTGCCAGTGTGACCCCAGGAGTGGCACCTGAAGGGTCAGACAGGAAAGTTGCTTTAACATCTGGAAAGTGTGAGGACTCTGGGCCAGAAATGGGAGCTGACCGGTATCCTGTCTTGAGGGTGGCTGAATTTTCCTGTGTTGCTCCGTTTCTCTCCTTAGCTGTCTCTTCCATTTTCCTGGTTCCTGTAGGTAGCATGTCCCTAGGAGCAGGGCTCTGTACCTGGGCTGTTTGCCTTTGGGTGAGCAGAGGTCCTTAAGATCATTCTTATTGTTCCCTAAAGTGCAGATAGCTGCCAGCACTGCTTTCATACCGAAAAGGCACCTTCCTTATGCATATGTTATGCAACAAGTTACATTGTTTTCTGTACAAATGTGGCAGTGCTGAGGATAGGAATACCTCTCATGTCCCTGAGTTCCCTGTACATCCCTATTTCCTTGAGCCTACATAGTAGGCTAACCACCCATGCATAGGTTTTCCTGCAGCATGAGCCCAATTCCTGGAGCCTGTGGTTTACCTGCTGCTCATAGAATGACATAAGCGAATTATTAAGGATATAAATTACTTTGAAACCAGCTGAGCCATGAACCCAGGGCAACAGTTTCTGTGTTACTGCAGGGTCAGGACATAGGGGTGAAATACACTGGGTGTTAATGTGGTGATAGTATAAAGATCAAAAGTACTTGCAATATACTGGACTTCATAAAGAGGCAGCAGCAGATATGTAATAAAAAGTAAAAGGAGCAGGCCCTACTTGTTTCTCTCCTTGGATTTGCGGTCAGGTTTGTGATGAAGCACCAGGGCTGGAACTTACTGTTTTGCCAGAGATATCAGGCCTGTCTGAGATCTGCACTGTTCTATTTTGCTTTTTTTTTTTTTCTTTTACTTGAATTGCCTCTTAACCTTGCACATAACACCTGCCATTATGCACAGTTGCTAAACTGCTATTCAATTTACCCCAAGTGCAAGATGTTTTATGTTGAAATTGTTCAGCTAAACTCCTGTGTTGTTTCTTAGCTTTCATCAGGGCAAGTTGCTCTCTGCCTTGCAGTGGGGTGCCAGATTCAGAGCTGTATTGATGTGTTTTTCCCTGTTTGCAAGGCAGGGGAGACACAGCCAGGCATTTTAACCTCTCTTCTGTGAAGACATTTTAAAATATAAATAGACAATCTTCAAACACCACTGGTGAGCATATCTTGGGAGTTTCTGAATATATTATTCTTTCAGGAGTCTCTTGAGTAAATTGTTAAATAAATTATATTCTTACACTGTGGTATTGGACTACTGAATAAAACAACATAACTACGTGCTGCTTTGATATTTTTATTGGTATTAGCAGGAGATTTGGGAGCATTTACTTATTTGTACTTTGTTTGTGCTGCACCATGCTGTGCTAATTCAAAAAACCCAAAGTGAGTAAAAACATAATGTATTACTTTTTGCTGGAAGTGTCATTGCATTAGGCACTGGACTAATCCCACCCGAGATGCTGAGTGGCTCTGAGTCATGAAATTAAAATGGAAATGCAATGAAAGGTGCTGAATTTACAGAAATTGTTACAGTGTTTGCAACCCATCATTTATAAGCCAGCCTTTTTTTACCTCTTGAAACATATGGATGACACATAGAGAGCTTTTCTTCAGCTCTTCCAACAACCAGTGATTAAATTTATAGAACTGCTTTTACATTTCTCAGCTCTAGCTGATATCGTAAAACATTTTATCACTGACTGGGTGGTCCCCGTGGTACTGAGCTGTATGACAGTTTTCAGCATCAGGCCAGCTGTTGTTTTTATTTTGGACTAAGTCTTCCAAAGATGAATAGCATGTAAAATTAACAGTTTCTTGCCAGGGAAGTTTGGAAAGTTGTGTAGGTTTTGTGTTAGTCCTAGGGCAAATATATAACTGGGAGTAGCTAGCCTGAGAACACGGTGATGGACTGTCATGGCTGTTCATAGCTTTGCATTAAGAAGCCTGACACGATAGGAAATGTCTTCCCTGAAAGAGATGCTGCATTGGATGAGGAGGGATTTCAAGTGTGCATTTTATTTGTATTTGAAATGTTGCTCTTCAGAGTTTGTTGTTACAAGGAGGCATCTTCTGGCAGTTCAAGATACATCTCAGGATAAACAAATTCTGTCCTGTTAATATTTTTTTTCTCTAAATAAATTCTTGCTAATGAAAACCTTCCCCACCTCATTGTCACGTGCAGAGATGGAGCTGCTGGATGAGTGTCTGGAGGCTGGGGACAGCAGAGTGTGGCATGGCATAGCGTGCAGCGTGATGTGTCCCCATGCCACAAACAGGGAGATTCTTCAGGGAATGGCTGAGTCAGGAGCTGCTCACACGACACAGCAGGGAAGTGGCACTTCCTGGACAGTGCAGGGGAGACGGACGTTCTTACCCTTGTTTATTCTGGTCTTTCTACTTGTATAAATTCTACTTAATGAATAAGCTGGATTGGAGAGTGGCTGTAAAAGGAGGTCAGAGCAAGGGCAGCTGTGGCCTGTGTCGCATCTTCTCTAAGTGCTTAGCCTGAGCTCTGCTGCGTCCAACTGCTTCGCTCTGATGGGCGAGCAGTCGGGTTCCTGGGCTGTGCCAGGACACCTGGGTGTGCCATGTCAGGCTGGATGGTCACTCTGGGGGGACAGTCATGCTGGAGGCTGCAGCTGCCCCTCCTTAGAGCCTTGCAGGCACTACTGAACAAGCTCTGCTTCCTACAAGGTATAATACCAACAAGTGGCTGTTAAGCAATTCCCTGCCTCGGGCTTAGAGCTCCATCTGGATGTGAACTCGTCAGAAACTTTGTGTCTCAGAGGATCTGGTCTCCTGAGAAGCAGCAGCTTCTGGCTGTGTCTGCTTGTTTCCCTGCCTAGAGAAGCTGACAAGGGCAAGACTCTTGACTCTGTATTCAAGGACAGAGCTGGTGTCAATTTTAATTTTTTAATTAAAGCATGCTTGTTCAGTTCTTAAGTTAATAGCAGCAACCGTGTGACCTCACAATGAGATGTTCACAGTCAGATCTTTTTCCTGTTGAAACCTGTTGTAAAACTGGGGACATTGGTTATTCCTCAAATCAAGGAATTCCTCAGATTGAGCCTGTGCTTTGCACTGGCCATGTGCATAACTCCATTTCTGTTTAGCATGATATGTGCCTGAGGGGGACATTTCAAAAGCAGAGAGCACAGGCTGCTTGACTGCTCGTTATACCTATGGAAGTTCCCTGGGTGATGTCCTGAACAGGATAGTGAGTTCTGGGAGCATTTATCAATGACAAGGTTTCTTTATTTAATGTGAAGTGGCTGCAGCTGCTGTCCTTCCAGTGAGGTATTTCCTCTACACTGTACGCAAGGGTGATGAACTCTAAACTTGAACAGGTACAGAGAAAGATGACCAAGGGAATGAATTGCCTGTTTCATAAGCAACTGGAAAAGCTTGACCTGTAAAACTTGCCAGAAAAAGGTGAGGAGTATAGTTGCTTTCTTTGGTACAGCAAGGAGTTAAGTACCAGAGAGAGAGAGGAAAAAGTCATATTGGAAGACAGCATTTCCACGAGTACAGGTGGGTACAAATAAATCAGGCATAATTAAATCAGTTAATAATCAGCCTAAAAATAGATTGCCCCAAGAAGGTCTGTAAAAGTCTTCTACTAAAGGCCAAGGGGACACAAGTGTTAACTGCCTTTGAGATGGTGTTTGGACAGTCCATGAGAAGGAGGGTGTGATATGGTGCCTGCAGTGGTGGGGGCTCATTCTCAAGGGCTGGGAAATTTTGCAGCTCTTTACTGTGACAGCCAGTATCTGGCGGAGATATTTAAGCTAAAGTGTTCTCTCTTGATCTTTGAATCAGAACTGAATTAAACTCCTCAGTGGGGGCTGGGAGAAAAATGTGAAAATGTAAGTGCCTTGCAAATGCTTCAGTTACTGTTAAAACAGGCAGCAAAAGATTGTCAGCCACATCTGGCAACAGCAACTGTGGGGGATGCTAATATCTGTCCCATTCCCAGTAATTTTTTGAAATACCAACAGGGAATAACCCTACTTAATAAAACTGCATAATTCCTTTTCCTTTAAGCACAGCTGAAACCAGCTGAGGAGTAGCTTTGGGGACAGTAAGCCTTGTTGTGTGGTGTCTCTTTCCAAAGTTTGGACATGAATCTCACAGATCCTGAGATGGTCCCCAGGCTCACACCAGCACCTCAGGGGCTGGGAATGAAGGGGATTGTGGTGACCTGGCCAAGGGTGTTTATTTCAGCCTGGGGCCCACCATGCTCCCATTGACTGTTTGTGGGCTCTGATGCTGGAGTTGGCCTCTGAATGAGATATTGTCCCCCAGATTTAATGGTTGGGTGTTGAGAGAATCACATAAAAGCATTGGCTCTAGTGCATACAGGAAAGGAAGGCCTGGAGTCTTCATGGATGCTGGATAGAAATCAGCTCAATGTGCACAGAGGCAAAGGGAAAGGGCCCAGGTGTCAACAGCTCTGGATTGAAATGGCTGATTCTGGACTGGCTGTGGCTGATGATGTTTTTTTGGGACAGTGTGGTGAGGCTGAAAGCTCCGGTGGCTTCTGACCAGTGTGGTTGTGCTCTCCAAGAACATGGGTTTCCGCAGGGAAAGAGGAAATGCTGGAAATGCTAGCTTGCATCAGCCAGGATGAGGAAACGGCACTTCCGTAAGAGTGGTTTTTGGGTGCTCGCTACCCACCCATCTGTGTGTGGCATTTAGACAAGCAAGTACTTGCAGGGAGCATCCTTCACTGGGGATTTCCAGGAATCACCTTTTAGCCATGTTTGCTGCTTTCTAACTCATTCTTTGGAAGACCAAGACTCTCAGTCCTAGCCCGGATCTCTGGATTTTCTTTTGCAACAAAAATCAAGCATGGACAGAGGTGCCTGAGGTTGTCAGGCAGGAAGTAATTTAAAAGTGAAAGGGCAGCATTACTGTGAGCTAGCAAACCTTGAAAAGGAGCCTATTTGCTGATGACAAAAATCATTGGGACTGATCCCATGGTCTCAGGTGGAGAAGCAGCTTCATCCTGAAGTGACTCACTGTGCTTGAGTTCAGTTTAGTTTGTAGGTGTGCTGGCAGGAGTGCGGGAGCATTGGAAGTTTGCTGTGGGGTGCAGCACAGGACCTTGATTACCCAGCAGAATTTGGCTAGGATATGGTGCTTAGGGTGCTTCCTAGTTACTCTGTGGTTAAAAAGAAAAATACAAAGACCTTGGCTGGCTTAGGTTCCTAATTAAAAAGTGGGGATTTTGCAGTGGGAAGAGAGATAATCAATGTAAAAAAGTTAAAAAGCATTCCTATGGTCTAAGCAGTGACTTCTGCACAGTGTGGGTACCAGGAATGTGCCTACATAGAATGTGCTGCATGGTCTTAGAGGAGAACACCTTTCATCTTTTGGTCATGCTGATTTTGGGAGATGAGTTGTTTATTTTTTATTGAGAAACTTGGTCATGTTTAAATCTACCTATGGATGTATTTTTGATACAATAACTTAATTCTGTAAAGTTAGTAATCAAGGACGTTTCTAGGTTTTATAGCTCAATGGCATCTCAGCCATTAGTTGCTTTTAAAACTGCAGGTTCTACTTTATTCATGAACTGGTTTTGATGTCTGCAAATATGCAGGTTCTCTGATTACAATGATCAGTCTTATCTTCAAGACTGCTGTTTAAAAAAAATTAAATAAATTCAAATACATATGTATATTCATACACCTCATCCATTTCACAGCCAAAGCACCATCATGAAACCTGTTCAAACAAACAGAGTGAATAGGGATAATGTCTTGATAAATAAAATTTTGCTACCAGATAACAGTGGGAAGACTCCAGTCTAAATATCACCTTGGAACAAGCACACAGATTGTGGGAGTCTAACTCTCTAGATGTTGTGCAAAATAATTTTACATATCTGGTTGGAAAAAAAAATGAAATAACAAGGAACAAAAATTATGCACCACAATTGCAGGATTTGTGAACAGAACTGTAGGTAGAAATGGATGGATTCCTTTGGTTTGTTGCCACTCGTGTAAATGAAAATCTGAAAAACCTGTTAATGAAAGATGTGTGATTTTTTGGCCTGAAAGTTGTGACAGACTAATGTAATAGCTTAAACATGAGTGAAAAGAGTATTTTCATAGGGTTTGTATGAGACAGGGTGTTTTAGAAGCTTTAAGCTGCTGTACAAATGGCTGGATTCATTTGGTTAAATAGATCCTGTTGCTTTGAGCTGCCAGGTGTGAGGTTTAGAAGGTCCTGCTGTTAAGTGGTGCTCTGTCATAGCTCCCAGTAATGACACACCCCACGGGCAGTGGATGGGGCTTTCTCCCAACTGTTACTGGGTATCTTCTGAGTTAATAAAACAGCTTCAGTAGCAGCATAAAGTGCTGGTTTTTGATCAGTGTACTGGGGAGTTTTTATTGCTTAAACAGATGAAGACACTATGTTACAGGGCAACTAAAACCAGCAGTTCTGCCTTAACTCTCAGCTTGCATAAATTGCACATCTCTGGTCCCCTGTCTTCATGGGAGCACTATTTCAACGTAGCTGGTAGTGGTTAAAACCATTGCATGTGTCAAAGGAAATAGGATCAACAAATGAAGTGAAAAGCATGTCTTTCCTTCTAGCTTATTTGGATTGTGCCATGTGGGACCATATGTCACTTGACCTTTATTTCCTTTGGCTAAATAGGATCAGTTCTAATGAAAACAAGTTCAGAAAATAGATCAAATTGCAACACAGCTCTGGTTAAAAAAAAAATCAACAAACTTCTTGTTTCATCTCTGAAACATTTCTGTAGTTGTATCTGTGCATTTTTTAATACCTTCTTTTCTATGGCTACATTTTTCTGCTTTATACATGGAAATTTGAGGTTATAGGTGCATAAAGAAATACTCTGTTAAGTAACTTGAATTTTGTGTGGGCAAAGCGGTTGAGCAGCACCCTGTGGTTAAAATCCATGTATTTAGATTATTAAAGATATTTCTGTTATGGGATTGTGTAGCTCAAACATACGGTTCTAGAGCTGCCAACAGTTCTGTAATTGAGTATAAAAGTTGCTGACTGCCCAAAGCTACAAGTGTGAAACGTGATGGAGCTGTGGCTTATCTCCTGAACTGTAAGAATAGTAGAAAAATAGGCAGACTTTCCTGGGTTTAGAAGTGGCATGATTTTTTTAAACTAAAATACTTGTTTTCTGTTTTTTACCTACTTTGTTTCCCTTTTCCATCAAAGCAATCCTTGTCATGAAACCCCCCCTGATGCTGTATTAATGGTTTAAGACTCCAAAAAGGGCTGCATAACCCTGAACTCCTGAACAGCTGGGTAAGTTCTGCCAATCAGTTTTGCCTAGTAGGAAAAAGTCTTTTTCAGAGAAGAAATCTTGTGGTTTTCAGTCAAGGGAAGTGCTGTATAAAACAGATTGGCGTAATCCCACAGACACATCTGCAGAGGTTGCATTGCCTCTGGATATGCTCTTTCCTGTCCATAAAAAGCTGCTGTGGAATTTTTCACCTGTTCTTTGGAGTGCTGTTGAGTCCAGAACAGTCACACTATTTCTGGGGAGCAGAATCCATCTTTTAAATGCTAAGTATGAGTGTCATTATCTGTCTTTAATGTCCCACTGAACTGCTGTGTTGTAGACAATTACGTTCATGGAATGGAAGCTGTCACTAGTCATAAATACCTGCTGTTTTGGTGAAATGGATAATGAAAGTTTTTATGCAAAACAAACATCTCAAAGATGTGTGTGATGCTTATGGGTTGCTTCTAAACTGATGGGAAGGAATCAAAATGTCAACAGAACTGTAATTAGTGGCGCTACCTTGACCCAGCAGTTGTGAGGTTAGGGTACGAAAAGGTGAAACTCACTCATCATCTGCCTTGGTGAAAACATAGTGCCTTTCAAAAGGCAAAATGATTTACAGCACAGTCTGAACTGGTCTGGAAGAGTCGTGGTGAACAGCAGGAAGTCCAGCTGGAGGCCAGTTACTTGTGGCATACCCAGGGGTCAGTGACGGGGCCAGAAGGGTTCTTCATTCCTGACCTGGACACCATGACAGAGTGACTCCTCAGCAATCCTGTAGAGCATACAAACTTGAGGGGAGTGACTGGTGCACCAGGTGGTTTCACTGCCATTCAGGGGGACTGGGACAGGCTGAGAAATGGGCTGACAGGAGTCTCATGAAATTCTGCAAGGGAAAATGCAAGTCCTGCACCTGGGCAGGAGTAACCCCGTGTACCAGCACCAGCTGGAAAGCAGCTTTGCAGATAAAGACACACAAGGTTCCTGGTGGATGCTAAGCTGACAGTGAGCAAGAAATTGTGGGAAAGAAGGCCAGGAGCCTCCTGGGCTGCTTTGGGAAGGGCACTGCCAGCAGACCAAGGGAGGTGACCCTTCCTGTTGCTCAGCCCTGGTCGGTTTGCACTGGGAGCACTGTGTTCAGGACTGGGCTCTCCAGTATGAGAGACCCTCACTGGTGTGATTGCAGTGAAGAGCCATGAAGGGACTGAAGCACCTTACACACAAGGAGAGGCTGGGAGAGCTGGGACTATTCAGCCTGCAAAAGAGGAGGCTTGCAAGGCTCTTACCCATGTGCATAATGAATGCCTGATGGTGGGAGAAGTAAAGATGGTAGAGGCAGACTTGTCATTGGTGTTCAGTGAGGCAATAAACCATGAAACAAGAAGCAGTAAACACAAATTGAAATACAGGAAATTAAACATAAGATTTTTTTTTTTCTATGGGAATAATTGAACACTTGAGGTGGTGACCCAAAGAGGCTGTGGAGTGACCATTCTTGGAGCTATTCAAAATTCACCTGAAAAAAGTGATCCATCTACTCTGTCTGACCCTGCTCTGCGCAGAGGATGCAGAGTTACCTCAGCCATCCTGAGATTCTCCCTGGATACAGCCATGTGCCTAAAACCTCCTGTGAAAGGTAGCAATTGAGTAGGTGCACTAACAGCCTGAATAATCCTCTGTTACTGTGAGTAATCATCTCTACTTAAGATTTACAAACAGCCCTTTATGTTTCTGAGTGACATTACTCTATTATCCTGTTGCTAATCACTCCAATTATTAGGAAGAGATAAAACTTTAGATAAAACTTACTTCATTGCTTACCAGATAATGAGCATTGCAATTAGAGTCCTTCTAGCAGAAGGGAACATAGCTTCATTGTACACCACGCACAATTGCAGTGACCAAGTGAAATAAGAATTTAATGATCTGAGCATGACATGAAGGGAAGTGTGGATGAAAGCTGACCCCTTTGAGTTACTGTGTGAGCGACTGCTGGAACTGCATTTACTCTCTGTGATCTGCAGCGCTTTGCCCTTGGTGCCTGCAGTCTGTTGAAGAGCCTGAAGAGGAGCAAGCACTTGTGCACTAATAGGTTATTTCTTATTAAATTAAGCTCAAGTGTTGGAGGAGCACTAGACTGGATGAGATCTCTTGGATTACTTAGTTTTAAGCCTTCTGCAGTGGTTCACAACTGTTCTGCAAAACCGCTTTGTAGAAAGCGTGTGTTGCTGTGGTGGAACTCTTTGGTCCTCTGGCACTTCCCTCCCCACCTGTCTGGGGAACTCTGCAACTTTTAGGCTAAATCTGGTTAGTTTGTATTCACAAAGTTGTCTTCTGTGCCCTCTGTTATCAGAACACTTCCTAACCACTACAGTTCCTTTCCTTGTCCTTGTTCCCTAATAAATTTAGAGGGGGAAGTGTACATGGCAAGATTTGCTAAAATGAACAGATTAATGTTTGCAGTTCCAGAAAAGGTCTTGTGGGAGAGCTGTACAAAGGTTGCCTTTAATCCCTGTTTCACGGTCTTAATATCTTCTGAATTTTAATATTTTGCTGGACTAGTGCCCCTGTGATTTCTCTATTCAGATTAAGGCCAGGTTGGATGGGGCTCTGAACACCTGGTCTGGTGGAAGGTGTCCCTCCCCATGGCAGGGGGGGTGGAACTGGGTGGTTTTTTTACTGTGATTCTATGATTTACTCAGCAGTGTGAGGTAAATTAAAACTCAGGTCTCACTGTTCATTTGTTGACTTCTGATCTTTGTTTTAAATGAGTCAAGAGCACAACCCCCAAAAATCTTCCTGGTCTTAAATGTCAGGTTTGAATACGGTAATTCAGAGTTAGTATTTAAATGTGTTAGAGGCTTAGTTATTTGTTCTCTACATTATCTAGGAGAGACATGAAAGTAAAACATCTGACTATTCACTGCTCAGGCATTCACAGTCATCTGTGGGTTATTAATTTAATCTAGAAGTTGCCTTCTCAATAGAACTTTTAAAATAATGCTAATGAGATTGGTTTTACTCTGTACTAAATATCATTACAGATTTGAAACTTGGACCTGAGCTTTCTTTTTTTCCCTCCCATTAAAACGCACCCTTTCATTTCTCTCAAATGAGGTGTATTGCCACTATCCAAATTACGCTGACTTTTAATAATTATTTTTTAATATAATGGCTAGATAAAAAGGGTGTTCTAGTGCAAAAAAGAAATAGTCAGGAAATGCATCAGATGTACATTTTTAATGTGCTCAGAAATTTTCAGAGTCTGTACGGTTCCCTAGTTTGTATATTGTAAGCAAATACATATACACACCTTTTTGGCAGAATTGATTTTAACTGAACTTAGCAAAGGAAAGGCTCAAATGATTAAAAAGTCAGTGAACTTTAGTAGCTTCTCATTTAGCTGAGTTGTTCTGGGAGCTGAGGCTCTCCCTGTGCTTTTCTACAGCTGGGTGGCAGCATTTCTGCAGCGATTCATTTGTATCTAAATTAACTGCTCAAAGATTTTTTTCTTTTTGGTGGATCAGATGTTACCTGCTTTTTTCCCCTCAGCTGTGATTACCCTTTTTAGGGCAATATAAAACTCACTAAATACTAGGTACTTGTCTGTGATGGTGAGTCCTAATGATGCTGCTGTGAGTATCAGTAGGTGCACGGTTTTACACAATGAGTAGGACTTTATAAAGCAGCACTGCAGGGACTCATTTGCTGACCATTCTCTCTCCTGCTGCTTGGTGTCCTCCCTTACATTCACAGTCTGTGTTCAGGATTCCAGCTCAAACACCAGTTTGCTTCATTTATTTGCACCTCTGAAGATGAATTCCAACAGACTGCCTCAATGGTCTGAACTGATATGGTTTCCCCAATGCTTTTCCATTTACATATGCCATTTCTCATCTACCTGAGTAAACTGTCTTGATGTTCATGATGAATTTTGCAAGTTTAAACTTTAAGCCATTGGATTTTATTATTATTTGCTTCAGAAGGAAAAACTCCCCACCATCATATTTACTTTGTTGTGAAATTACCATAGGGCAGTCACATATCCTTTTTATATGCCTTAAGCTTTTATGCCCCTCTTTGAAAAGTTTGCTTTTCCAGGTTATTTTTATATCTGTCCTTTGAATTCATTCCTGTGTTATTCTGCCCTTTGTGCAACTCATTTTCTGAAAGGATGTGGTTTTCCAGCAACGTTTTACTAGGGTTACATACATAATCACTGCCATTACCCAGATTTTAAGTTATTCTCCATTTTATGAAGGGTGCTCCAGACATGCCCTGAGGTCAGGCTGAGCAAGTTACTGTGTCTGTGTGCTGTAGTCCTGCCACCCCGACCTGCAGCTTGGCTCTGTTGAAACAGGTTTTGATGGATTCTGACTGGTCTGTAGGCAATTCACATGGTCCTGTATCTTTTATTACCTGTCTTCATTTTTACAATACTGAATTTTGTGTTAGCTGCAAACTTTATTAGCAAAGATTTTATATTGCTTATAAAAATATTCAGCAGCACTTGATCAAGCCTGTTCCTGTGCCTACCCATCCTCTGGGTGAAGAAAAAGCTGAAGCCCTGGTTCTGGCACCTGTCCTGTAACCATTTTTTGACCTGGCAGATTGGACTGGCCCTTTTAAACCCCTTCCCCTTGACTGGGAGGATTGATGAAAAGGCTACCTGCACTCCAGAGTCATTTACTGCTACTCCCAGAGCTCTGTAATCCTTCTTGATACCTCTCAGACTGCAGCTGGTGCCAACATTATATGGAATTAAATCTAACAGTTTGAAGAAATTAAAATATATGTCAAGATAGTTTGATCTACCAGATGAGTAATCTTGTCAGCTTCACAGGTTTGTTTGAGAAGATTTAGAAAGGCATGGAAAGATTATGAAACCATGTTGACTGTCATTAATTGTATTTTAGCTTCTAATTCTTTTTTTGTTGAGATTCACAGTAACTGTTCTGCAGACTAATATGTTATACACACTGTAACTCCATGAGTGTCCTTCTTGCCATTTTTACATCTTGAAACAACCCAGGGAATCCTTCAAGCTTTGTGAAATT
The DNA here is from genome assembly GCA_013390045.1 of Picathartes gymnocephalus. NCBI lineage: Eukaryota > Metazoa > Chordata > Aves > Passeriformes > Picathartidae > Picathartes > Picathartes gymnocephalus. Next base: position 128,518 of record WEKY01054345.1, read on the forward strand.
CAACGGTTTATTGGATTTATTAAACATTGGAATTTGACAGAATCACAGAATATGCTGGGTTGGAAGGGACTCACAAAGATCATCGAGGCCAGCTCCGGGCCCTGCTCAGGACATCCCCAAGAGTCACACCCTGTGCCCGAGAGGATTGTCCAAATGCTCTGTGAGCTCTGTCGGGCTGGTGCTGTGCCCACTGCCCTGGGGAGCGTGTTCCAGTGCCCCACCACCCTCTGGGTGAAGAACCTGCTCCTGATATGGAACCTAAACCTCCCCTGACACAGCTTCAGGCTGTTCCATCAGGTCCTGTCACGGGTCACCACAGATCAGTGGCTGCCCCTCCCCTTCCCCTGATGAAGAAGCTGTAACTGCAATGAAGTCCCATCCTCAGTCTCCTCTCCAGCTGGACAAGCCAAGTGACCTCAGCTGCTCCTCACAGGGCTTCCCCTCAAGGCCCTTCACCATCCTCGTGGCCTCCTTGGGATGCTCTCTAACAGCTTAATGTCTTTTTTTCTACTGTGGCACCCCGGACTGCCCCGGCACTGGAGGTGAGGCTGCCCCAGGGAGAGCAGAGCAGGACAATCCCTGCCTTGGCAATGCTGTGCCTGCTGCACCCCAGGACAGGGAAGTCCCTCCTGGCTGCCAGGGCACTGCTGACTCTCATGCAATTTAGAAGCCTTCTCTGTTTATCTGAGTGGTGCTTTACAGATTCATGGATGCAAATCTTTTGGATGTGCCAGTTGGAAAATGCAGAGTCTAAATGGGTTCTTCCTTCTATCACAGGCAATAATCTCTGTATTGTGTGTGTGATAGGCAGGACACACCTGTCTGTTTACAAGAAGAGTCCACAGCTATCTACTGTACTTTTCCTTAGTCTATATCCTTGTTTAGGATTTTATCAACTGCATTTAACAACAATCTTTTTTACTTTAGAGTAATTTTGTTCTCATTGTATTTTAAAATGCTTAATTTCCCTTAAATGCACCATTTTATTTTCTCTAACTGTGTTGATTATTGATATCTTATCGTTTTGCTTTTATAGCCTTCTGTTGATCACATGTTTGAACTCTTAATTCTTGTTTGGCACTGCTAGTTTTCCTGTCCCACCATACTTAATGCATTTTATGTTTTCTTTGCCATTTTAACACCCTCTGGCAGAAAGACTGCATTGCCAGTTTCTCTCTTGACATTAGTGTGTTCATGGCTTTCTAACCCATTTGCTATTTTTGTGTCTTTTTATGGCAAATAAATGACTATTAATGCACTGCAGAAAAATACTGAATATCCACAACAAAACTGCTCAGCTGTCCTAAAAAAAGTATTTCTCTTGTACACAGACATATGATTTATTTTTTCTTTTGCTAATCCAGCAGGCTAGGATTGTGCTTTCAATTAAAATGGCTTAGTTGAAGTAATTAGGATTTGTTGCTGTCAGCATGGATAAACTTGATAAAGAAAGAGACTAAATTATCTCATAGGGTTTTGTCTTGACTGTTTGTTAGCAAGTCTAGATAAATAGCTTGGAGCCATTATTGCTGAAAAGCCAGTTAGTGGCTTCAAGTTACTGCTGAATGCTGGCACCATTTGTACAATATTTAGTATGCCACAAAACTCTCTTCTCTGTGATACAGTGGTCATCCCATGGCCTGTGACTCAAGACAGGATACTTTGAATAATTGTTGACTTAAATGTCTTAGAGTGAGCCTTTTGCTCTGCTCCCACACTGTGAATATAATTCTTTCTGTCTTGACAAGCCCAAATTTCTGTTGCCTTTCCCTCTGTCAGGCTGGCTGCTCAGGGATGCCCTTTGCTCCAGCTGCTTGCCAGTCACTCCACTGCAGAGCAGCTTTTCCTCTGTGAAACGGGAAACTCCTTTAACCCTCCTAACAGCAGCAAGGTGCTGGGCAGTCCCCACCTGCAGGGTTTGCTGTGTCCACAAATGCACCTGGCTCCATGGGTGTGCTGGGACCCCACACCACAGCAGCTGTGCGTTTCCCTGGGTGGGCTGTGTGTGGTGTCATGGATCAGGGTGGAAATTCATGGCATTGTAGGCCATCAGGAAGATGCCTGGCACAGGCTTGGAAAGGTGATGGTGGTCCCTGTGGACTCGTGGAATGGGCAGGAGAGCCCCACAGGAGCACTGGGCTATGGCCAGACTGTGTTTGCGGGCCAGTGGGGACAGATAGTGTGGGATAACTGCTCAGAGCTTCATGTCCGTGCTATGTGCATTTCAGACTGGGTGGGGTCCTTGTTGTGGTTTGTTTTTTTTTTTTCCTTTAACTTCAGATTAGCTCTAGCCTGGGTTTGTGTTGTAGCTGGAGGGAATTTCTAGGCCATGTGCCTCTGATTGAATTCCCACGCTCTGAGAGGCTGAGGTGTGCATCAGAGCACTCTCGAGAGGGGTGTGTGTGAGGTTCAGTTCAGAAGTGCACTCCTGTATCCAATGAAGCACGAAGGTGTTCCCAGTAAAGTTCCTTGGCACTGCTGCAGCATGAATGATTACCAGGTCTAATTTCTCAGGCTACAATAGATATCTCTGCGTGGCAATTACTGTGAAGTACTGAGACTGCTCTGAAGCTTTTTCTGTCAGGTCCAAGGTAAATTGGAGTTTGTATTTGGTTGTTATTGTTCAAGTTCATGAAACCAGACTGCAGGAACATACAATTTCTGGTTGCTGGATGAAAGTTCCTCCAGTTTATATTCTAAACCCACAACAATTAATCTGCTTAAAACTATATATGCTTCATAGATATCTTGTATATATGTTATTCTCAGTCCCATTCCTATACAGCATCATATCCACCATTCTTTTATAATTCACCTTAGCTCCCAGCCATGCACACCAAGTAATGCATTATTCACAGGAGGAGTAATTGTATGAGTGTGTAACTGAGGATGCAGTGGATCCTTTACACAAATGCTATTTCTTGTTTCCTCTTCTGTAGCAAATGAGTCCTTGCCTTCAGGAATGTGTGAGAACTGCAAGAGGCAGCCAGTGGTAATGGTGCAATAAATTTGCCTTAGAGTCCCCAATCCAAGACTGGCTCATGCTTATAATTCATCAGAGCTGCCATCCTGCCGTAAACATGAGATCTGGGTTCTGATCATGTGCTGGATTAACCTTTACTGGCTGCCAGACACTCACCCAGCCCCTTCCTCCCTCACCCTCAGCAGGGCAGGAGGAGAAAGAAGATGAAGCAGCTCGTGGCTGAAGGCAAAGACAGGGAGGTCACTCAGCAGTCACTGTAGTACTAATTACTATTTCTGCTTCTTAATTGAGGTAAGCGATGGAATAGATATAGAATATTTTACTGAAGAATTGGAGGGTGAACTATCAATATTCTCAAGGGTTTGCAAATGTTTGAAATTGACTGCATCATGTAATCCTAATCCAAATATGAAAAATCCAACATCCTTTATTGAATAAAGGACTTCTTATCCATGAATTAAAGGACTTAATTAAAGTCCAAAAAAAGGTCTGTTTATGCATAAATAACAGGGCAGATGCCTAGTGTTTTCTACACCTTTTATGCAAGGAAGAATCTTTGTGAGGACAGGGCTCTGAATCAGTGATGCTGTTTTGCCTTTCAGAGTTGCTCAGTCATGGATTTTTGTAAAGTTTTTATTGATAAATATTTTTCTTGTTTAAACTTTTTTTCCTGTTTCTGATACAGCTTTCACTGTTGTCACAGGCTCTTTATGCACTGACTTCTGTTATGAGATACCTCATAGTGAAATCTTGGAGCTACCACTGAGCAATCCCAGTTCTCAGACTGACCACTTCAGTTTAATGGGAGGTGCATTTTATCTCATGGACTTTACAAACTTCTCTCAAGTTTCAGGCTGCTACAGGATATCCTTGCATCTCTGTGTGAGTAATTTCAAAGAAGTAAAAAGTAAGTAGGAGTTCCTCTTGCTGACAATTTAAAAATCAGAGCAGTAAATTTTATTTTAGTGAGGTGGTTGCAAAACTAGAATAAATTTACAGGGGGGGGAAAAAAGCATCAAACAAAAGCAGCTGTTCTGCAGAGAATATGCCTGTCATTACGCTGTTACCTCACTCTGTGTTTCTCTGCAGCGCCTTCTGGCAGCATCTCAGTCCTCTGCTTTTGGGGCTCTGTCTTTTAAAATGTGTTCTGCTCCACAATCCCTCTCTAATTGCACTTGAGCGTTATCAGGATGCTGTTGAGCACTAATGAGTCTTCAAAGAAGTATATAGGGACTTTCACTTCCCTTTTGTTCATGCTAATTAAGTTAGGGAAATTTTATATTGTGCCTTGATTAATTCTGGGAATTTGTAAGAATGCAAATGAACATTGTTTTTCTGGGACTGAGTTATCTTTTGATATGCAAACACACTTTGATATGCTGATTTTCATTAACACTAATACCTTCCTCTTTGGGAAGGACTTTGAATTACAATTGCAATTCCATCCAACTCCTCTCTGCATGGAAGCTGTGACTTCTGCTGCTCATGTCTTCTAATTGGATACAAATTCCATAGTGTAGAAGTTATCTGAACAAATTTCTTGTTAGTCTAGCAATATCAGGAATTTAATCTTGCTTTCTCTGAGTCCAACTGTGATCTATGCTAATTAAACAGATGACCAATGTGGTTCTGGATTCTTCCATAGCTATCATGGTCCCAGGATATACAGAGATCACCTGCATTCTACAGGCCTTGGTCTTGGCTGGTTTTACTCAATTATGCCTAAATCTAAACCTTTTTTTTTTAGGGGAGTCCCTGAGTAAAATAGTTTATATACCTATATTAGTGAATAAACCGTGTTATAAATGCTGTATTTAGTATATATTTATTTTTTATGAGTTGTAGGGAGCTCCTAGGGGATCTGTTAACTGTTTTTTCTGAACAGATAAGACAGAATTTATATATGAAAAATATGCAGTCAGTTTCTTTGTAGCTTCTTTGCATTTTCATGGTGCTTCTCACTGATAACACATATGGAGGGCTGTTCATGATGCTATTTTTATTCTTGGTTTGTCTCTTAGTATATGTTGAGTGTTTTATTATAGAGCACTAGCACAGAGCTAGATAATGTGTTCAAGTGTTGTGGATATAATAAAGAAGGATCCCTTAAAGCTTTTGCTTTCTAATTATATTCTGTTTTAGCCCACAATGTGTCCAGACATCTCTTCCTTATTCTGAAAGACACCCTAAACACTAGAAAGTGCCAAGTAAATTAAAGCACCCCATCTAAGTAAATAACCACATGGCAGAGTCCATATGTTCTAAAATTAGGCATATCTGTTTAAAACAATATATTAATTCTGCTGCTAGAAAGGGAAATCCAACCAATTCCCTTGTGTGGAAAGAATCATGTTGCATTTTGAATGGCTATTAGCATAATAATCACTTCTTGTGATATTTTTCAATTTGGTCTTTTGAAGTAAACCCTGGAAGAGTATTTGCTCTAAAAGAGTTGTATCACAGACTTTAAATGCAAGCTGCTTTCAGTGATGCTGCTGTACCTTTTAAGCTGTCTCAAGTTAATGCGTTGCCCCCAAATGAACTCTGCATTTTGTATGAGAAAGTGCAGTCCAAGCTTCGTGTGCTTTATGGAGGTGACCTGCTACAGATTATGCTTTGGGACCTGTGTGATTCCCCAGACATTCCTCTCTGCTGCCCTTCTGTCCTGCTGTTCTATGTCCTTGCTGGCCCCAGGCAGGGTTTCCTGCGTTTATAGGGAGCAAAACTGCTGACCCGGGACCCAGGGCAGAGGCGGAGTCTCCTCGTGTGTCTGGGGTTTTGTGACAAGGCACACGAAAGTCACTCACTGTGTGTTCCAAGGAAGATGCTGCATCTTTTGAGAATTAGGGCTTAGTGACATCTGAGACATGGATATTTCCCAGAGAATGAATCTGTGCCAAACCTCAATGATTACCCAAGTTCATAATGCTCACTGCCTTGAGTTGCAATTACTTTAGCCAATTTTGGGCTTAGGAAGGGTGTTACATTTGGATTTAATTTATTCTCATTTGTTTAGGAAAGCAATTTTCTTACTGTAGGACAGATGAATCCAGTGAAGAGCAAGGCAAGTTTGGTCAGAACAGCTGAGACCGCTGAAGAAGATGTGTGTTCTGGGTTTAGTACAAGCCTGCCCAATACACTTAAAAGGTCTAAACATGTACTTGCCTGTAAGCCTTAGCAAAATGTATGGAGAAATATTTTGTGAGGTTTTTTTTTGACAAGTTCCATTGCTGTGACTTCAGTGAACAGAATCCAGCTTTCACAAGCAGGTGTTTTAGTGCTCTGCTGCCCCTTGTCCTGTCTTGTGCTAATATTCAACTTTTAGGTAGGAAAAGCCTTGAAAAGGCTTCAGTTTTTCAAAACACCTATACCCTTGAGGTGAAATAGCATATGTATGTACTTGGCTGACTTGGTGCAAAGTGTTCTCATCCTGAGCTGAGCCTCTGTTGTGCTGCTGGCCAAGGTCAGGCAGCAGTCACTGTGGTGCCCAGGTCCTTCCTCTGGCCTCCCTAAGCTTCAGGAGGAAATCTGACATTCTGAGCAGATGCAGCTGCTGGGCAGTAGCAGAGCAGTGGTTCATGCTGGGATAGTAGGAATCAGAAGTGGTTAACTAAAATCTCATGGAAGTGGGGAAAGATAGGGATTGTGGTTTCTCCTCTGATGGCACTTAACACCCCAAACTGAGAGCTCTGCTCCTTGTCCTGAACTGCTGATAGATTTATGTGTTGTGTTTGTGTGGCAAGGTTTATGGGTTTGGTGGGGTTACAGGGCTGGCTTCAGTGAGAAGCTTCTGCAAGCTTCCCCTGTGTCCCATTTTCCCATTTTTTTTCCTGTATTTACTCTGTGTATTAATTCAGGGCAAGTGAGGAATAACCCACAGGTGGGTTACTGACTCTTACTTTTGTGAGTAACTCCTGCCCTCCCAAGACTTTGGAAAGGAATTGAGGGTTCTGTGCTTGGCAGGGGGCAAACAGGAAAACATCTGCTCTGCTCTCTCACATAGGTGATACTGGCATGAAAAATGCCATTACAGAAATATTGGTCACACTCTGACACATCTCCCTTCCCCTGTCTAAGTTTCTAAGATAATGACTCACAAAGAGTGCTACATTGCTGCATGTTTGAACTTCAAGTATACCTTCTAAAATGAAATTGTTTCTGCAAACAAAGTCCTTCTTAAAATGTTAAGACATCATCTGTAAATTGACAGATTCACTGAGCTGGCAAAGCAGTCAGAGAGCAACACAGAGGCACCCCAGTGCTCATCTTGCACCCAGTCGCTTCAGTCATGCTGGTGTAAACCACAGGAATTGCTTGAAATAATGTGGAGCTGTTATTCAAAAAACAATTCATCCTACAACCAAATACTTCTCAAAATATTCTTTTGCAAAGCAATAGCATAATATGAAGCAAGAAGTACTCACTGGAAAGAATGAACTTTTGATGTCAGTTTATTTTGAGCAAGCATTTCAGCTTCTGCCTAAGTATCTATAGAATGACAGATTGTTTGCTTCTATTTGACATAGTGTATTTTTCATTTTAAGTTTGCTTTGTAGCACAATGTTGTAAATGCAATGAATGACTCAGTCAACCTATACTTGCTAAAAGCTTTTTAGCATATTTAATCATTGTCTGTTTGGAGGTGGCACAATTTATGTGCTAAAATGCTTGTGTTGGGATATAAATTATGCTAGGAGGAAAAGTACAGTGTTTGAAGCAATTGGACTAAAAGTTGATCTGTGTAGTAGGTGCTCTGCAGAAAGTAAAAAAACATTTTTTTGTTGAATATTTTTGTGTTTGTATCAAAATGATCTTTTCCCTTCTTGCTGAGAGCAGCCAGCAGTTCATTTGACTTCGTTAGTCATGAGGTGATTTTCCAAGTACTCAACAGAGATGATCAAAACTGAAGTCCAGCTCCATTTTCACCACCTTTTTCTTCCTGTGTATTTTGTTTCTTAGTAAAAGGCACATTCAGTGCTGGTGATAAGAGTTGGGATTAACACTTAAAGTCAGCCAGGCAGAGCTCAGTTTCTGAGCCCGAGCAGGAGGTGAGTAAAGCATGCAGAAGTGCTCCTGGCTCTGCCGCTGCTCTGGTGAGAGAGTGACCACTCTTTTTCTTCCCCATGTTTTAAGCTGCTGCAGCAAAGTGAGCACACAGTTACTGTGTGAGTAAAATCCTCTGAGGATTGGGTTCTTTTGCCTTGTGTCCCTGTTATCTCCTATAAAGTGTGCCAGGAATCAGAATTTAATCTAAGATATCTCTTGTGTCTTCATCTACTTATTCCTTAATTGATCTAGCCTGCCAACTGGATGCTCAGCCACACTGGCAGCTTTTTTGACAAGCATGATTATCCACCAAGGACTGGATAGAAATCAAATAATTTCATAGAGCTTGCTGATCAGCCACCTGCTTATCGTGGACTTTCCTCATGATTGAAATTACTGTGGTGCTGGTGGTAATATACAAACTTCTGTGGAATAGTGAAGATCACTGCTAGAACTGCATAGATTTGATCTGTGCTGTTGACAACATCACTGAAATAAAAAATATTTGCTTGATGAATAGCACATATATGATATTTCGCCACGTAATGTTTGCTACTTGTTTATCTTCAGGTGAATTATGTCAGTGAAATTTGAAGTAAAGAGAAAGAAATATTTGAATTCAGGCCCAATTCTAAAGCCAATGCAGGTGCTTCTGGGTTTGAATGAATAAACCCTCTTGGCTGGCAAGGATTTATATAGTTATGGTGGAAAAAAAACCTCTGTGGTCAAACATAGTGTTGTAGTAAGCAATGTTACAGTCTCATTTTCTTCTAGTTTATCCCAAAACAATTCTTAAGCATAATCATCCAAAAGTGTTTGTACATTTGTAAAAGTGTTTTGTATACTCTACAGTGAGTAAAGAAACAGATTTTCTTTTCTATTATGTGCAAGAAGGTTAAGCATTTAAGGAAATGCTTGGTTATGATAGTGAGTATACCAAATGGGGTTATTTAAAAAATGTTGTGATGATTGAGAAGCAGATAAATGATACCACTCTACACATTTATATCAGGGAATTCAGGTGAGATGAAGATTTGCTAGAACTGCCAGGCTGTAATGGATTCAGGGAAAATCACATTTGATTGCACCACATCCCACATTTATTGAGTAAAGTGCAGAAGAGAAGTGTTTGTTCATTCCTTCTCTAATGGGAGTGCACTGATGTTTGGCTGGTTTGGGTTGGGTTTTTTTGTTCTCTTCTGAAACTCTTCCTAGAGCTTTTCTGTAGGTTTGTTAGAGCAGTCAATGGCTTTGAAAGTCTATGTGGTGTCTCCCTGTGCCTTAGGGAGCCAAAGTGAATTTTTTGTTCCTAATACCTCCTGTCTGCATTCAGGACCTGATGCTGTTATCTCCAAAATCAAAGCAAGAGATTGCATTTACTTTCAAGGAAACAGAATATGGTTCTGCTTTGTTTGGTTTTTAGTAATACACGATGTCTGAAGCTAAATGCATGTGAAGTGTCTTCATATAGGCAAATGAGATTCAAATATAGATTGCACTGCAAACTGGACAGCTTTGATTAGGAGATGAAATACAGGTAATCTCTTTTGGCTTCCCCTGAAAACTGAAATTACTGTTCCCTACTTAAAAGGCATCAACTGAAGAGCAACTGGAACAAAAGAATTGTTATTCCTGTCTAAAATAAAGAATTATTGTCAGGCTTCTGTGATCATCATGCGAATCTGTTTTATAGTACAGTACAGCTGTCTAGATGATACATTTAGATCTCCTGCTGAGTTTTTTTTTAATGGAAAGAATTACTTCCTTTTTTCATTATCAACTTTTTCTTTTTTACAGACAATACTTATTTTGTTTTTGCTTTTTGTCTGTATTGCAGATGTTAATCGTTTAATTCTGACCTCACTTAATCCATTTTTGCACAATATTGAGTAGATTTGTTCTCAGTTTACAGCTGAGATGGAAACTCATTGTTTCTTTGGGTAAGAATGAGCGTGTTGGGATCTGTGATAGAGCCTATTGAAAAATCTGAATGCAGAACCAGCCATTAAAGCAGCTGCAAAATTCATTCACCCTAATCTGTGAGACGACCTGTCAGAGGCTTCAGTTGTCACAGAACTTGTTTGAATTGTATCAGAAAGCCAGGAGCCTTTCTGAGTGAGTGCTGTGACAGGCTGTGTGATAGAAGTGCTGCTGCTGAACCGGTTTCTGCAACTTGGAAACAAAGCAGAAACATAACCAGCCCACAACTGCAGTTTGTTTACTGAGCAAAACTTATTTTTGATATTTGACGTGAACACCTCGTTGCTGGGAATTTGGCTTAACTTACACAGTGAGTTGTAATTGGGCTCCTCAGGGGAATCTGATGTTCTGCGTGTTGAGTGGTAAAAATATTTTTGGAGAGCTTTTATGCCAGCACTGAAACTTTAATAGTTTATTCAGTCCTGGAAACAGGAGGGAACTAGTGACACATGCAGTCATGTTCTCTGGTGCAATATTTCACAGGAAAGCAGGAGCTTCCACTGACTTTTATATGTGTAGTTTAAACGTTGAAGAACTACAACAGTGTCTGCAAAACCTGCTTTTAACTTTATCCAGTTTCATGAAAGGGAGCATTGCCAACTGTCCCCACTTTGTGAAGCTTCCTTGAAAAGAAAATAGTCTGTTAGTTTCCATAAGAGCCCAAAACAGTTTCTGAAAACCTGCCTGTCTCTGTTCAGAGAGGATTCTCTGACTCTGCTCCCGATGTGGCTAAAAATCAGTTCTCAAAGCCTTTGTGAGTTGCCTTCAGACTCTGGAACTGTTGCGGGAGCTCCAGAGTTGCAGATGAAACTATATTTTCCTCTACTTTTTTCCTCTGTCTCAGTGTTTTGTCCCCAAGTTTAGTCCTTGTGCCTTTTTCCCTAAGGATAAAATTTAAAAACTGGCCTTAGTGTGAGCCAAGGACCTTTACAGCCCATGTTGTAGATTAGCCAAATCTTGCCTCCTCTGCTTATAAATTTTGAAATGATTTTGACTAATAGCGAATATCTGATCCTCTCAAAAGCCATAAATGCAAGATATTGTGGATTTTTCATTACCTTTTAAGAATTATGAACAGCATATGATGATTTTGTTTCTGAAACCTTGCCTGATGATCACTTGCAAACTGAGGTTCTTAGATACTTGCACTGCATTTCTGTGCCAGCTTCATCTTTTCTCACATTACTGCCAAATTTTTCTTGATCATAAAAAGTCCTTTAAAATCTGGCAAAAAAACCTTCTTTGTTCCGGTTCCTGAGCTTAATTCAAACTCAAAAATGTGATTTTTTTTTTTTTAATTTTATTTATTTTTTTTTTAAATTATGGCCCTGGTGTTAGTCTTTAAAAATTAATTTTTAGGGACAATCTTAACTTTATTTTTTCCTCCATGCTTCTTCACATGGAGCTCTGTTAAGGCAAACTCTTATTGTAACAAATATCCCATGGCGGAGGATAAGAGGGCATATACAAGAATCATTACAGAATATACCCAAACCTGTCTGTTATCTTAGTTGTGCTATAGTGCAGTTTTTTGAAGAAAAAAACCTGTCTAGAACCTTAAAATGAATGACTTGTTATTTTTTTCCTTAAGTGCATCTGAGTTTGAGAGTTTCTCTAGTGTAGTTTCAGGTCAGGTGTCAGCATAATACCATGAAACCTCCATAATGCAACGTGAGTTAAAATGATGTCTAGATCAGACCTGTAGGTTTCTACATTGGTAGTTGAGCAGGTACAGGGGAATCTGAATGTCTGGGAAGGTTTCTGTGTATATTTTAGTGTAATCATTCTGGTTTTGGTTCTGAGGTGGTAAGGTCAAGTTTGTTAAATCAGTTTTGGAAAATTCAAAGATGGAAAAGAGATTTCCCCCAGGAACTTCATGAGAGTTAATGAATCATGCTATAAAAACAAGGTTGGAGTTCACATCTTATGTTAAAGCAACATCATAAGGGGATTTTTGTTATAACTGTAAACTCTTGGTAGGTGGTTTTACCTTAGGGCAGAAAGTTAAAACTGAAATGAGACTACTGATCCTTGCTACAAAGAGACTTCGACATAAATGCCCCAAACCAAAGGGCAGCAAAGTTATTTTGTAGAGTGAATGGTTTCTCCACTTACTCTAAAGCCTGTTTAGGCCACTCCTGTGTGTTTTGCTTTTTGATGCCATCTGAAATTTTACAGAGATGTTTTCCCCCACTCACCAATTTTGCCCCCTACACTGGACTTGCTGCTGGACTCTTGAGAGCAGGGCAGTGGCACCGTGGGCTGAGGCTCCTGCAGAATTTTCTCTCTGGTTCACTTTCCAATGGATTTACCTATTTTTCTCAGTTGTGAATTTAATTTCCTCCCCATCATCATAACTTGCCTGTAGATGATGACAATGTTCAACTGGACTTGAAAACCAAAAGGAAACATATCCTTTTACTGCCTTACAAGCTCATCTTACCCTGATGTCACTTGAAGTGTTCACACCTCTGAATAAAATTTTGATGGATATCTTTGTATCACCAACTTAATGACTTCACATTAGGTTATTTGTCTTCAGGTTTTGACAGGACTGTGAATATATTTTATGGTTCTCATTTGTGCTGGCATCTCTGGGGTCCCATGTAATGTCCACAGAAATCAATAAAAAGGCTTTTGTTAATTCTTCCTGTTGCATTTGGATCCCTACACTTGGGGATACAAAGATTTTTTTATGCCTCAGGATTTCTTGGTTTTGGAATTTTATAATATAGGAGTTGTCACATGAGTTAAAAGCAAGGTTCCCCTGTCTCTGCACTCTGTCTCTAGTAATAGTTAGGACCAGATTTTGAAGGGAGAACATGAGAAACATTGCTGGAGCAATAAAAGAAGAGCTTCCCCCAGAGGATTTTGCTTCCTCCTTCCATCTGTGAGAAGCTGAATAAAGACTTGAAGCGGGAGAATTTACACTCCTCAAAGTTTTAAATCTTATGACTAAAAATAATTTTTTCTTGTAGAGTTGGGGATAATTTGCCCTCCACTCTTCCCCTGCTGTTAATTAAATCCTCTTCATATGTCAACAATAGAATGGGAGGTTTTTGTAGTATCCCATATAAATGTTTAAATCTATTTCTTTTATGAAATGTCCTAAATTCTGCAGCATTACTTGCATTTATATCTCACTTATTTTGTTATGCATATTTTCCTTCCTATTTTTTGTTTGACTATGTATTTTTCATAAGCACATTTTTTATACCTTTTTAGTTTATATTTACAGAGCTTAGCAAATCACAGCATGTATCATGCAATCTGTCTCTGCTTCTGCTGAAGAACAGTTACTGATTTGATGAGAAGCCAGCACTTTTAAGGTGGGTGATAAAGTTGGGCTCTTAAATCTATATATAAATGGGGTTTATATATACTTTTTATAGGTTGCCTAGTTTCTAAGATACTTGCACTATTCTGTTGGTTTAATGGTAGCTCTTGATATATGGAAGTTGAAGTTCTTCCTGTGTCCTGTGGGGCTTAATCTAGAACATCAGGACCAAAATGCCTGCCCTTGGTTTCCACATGGCTGTGCTTGAGAACAGAACATGGGGCACTGTCACAAGGAAGGGACAGCTTGCAGCTCAGTCTGCGTGGCAGTGCAATAGCTCTTCTTTATGGACATCAGTTGATGAATCAGTGTCCTGCAAGGAAAAGAAGGACATTAATTATATGTTGCTTTGTATTTCCAGTAACTGATGTGTAAGAGTGAACTGAATCCCCCGTGTGTGTAATGACTCACTTCACTGATAAACTCAAAAAAGCTGACCAAGGTATGATTGAGTTGTCGATTTTATGCCTTAGAGAATGCCGAGGGGAACCCAGTGGTGGAAATGAGAAGAAGTAATCAGTACCTAAGTCACTGTTCTCTGGGGGGGTTTAAGCAGGAGTTCCCTGCTCTGTCTGCCAGGGTGCAGCTCCTCTCCGCACAGACCCCCTCCTGACAGATGCTCGAGCCCTGGGAATGTGCTGATCATCTCTGTTCCTCCCTCCCTGCTGTCTGTAGACCTCTTCTGTGTGGCACTTGCCGCCTGTGCTGCCAGCTAGGGAGATGGGCCAGTTTTTACATGACTGCAGGCTGTTGTATGTTCTGGGTCTATCCGCTCTGTGCCTGCAGTGTCACGGAATAGTTTGGGTTGGAAGGGATCTTCAAAGGTCTCTAATGCACTTCAAAAAAAGATGGCTTTTTGGGTTAATGTAAATGAAATAAGGTGTATGGATTAAGACTTAAATGACTAGAAAAGACTTATTTGTTAAGAATTGACCACACAAAATTGAAGGTTGATCTAGCCCAATATCCTGTGGTTTTTTTATGGCATACAAAAATAGTTGCTTGGGAAAGAGTCTAAATCCCACTCCACCATTGCCCTGTTTTATCTCAAGGATGCCTTCCCTGTCCCTAGAGATTTGTGGCAACTTAAATGGTAGCCTTTTATTTCTATTTAATTGGTGGGCAATTTGGTGAGGTGCCACCTACAGAAGTTAGAGGACTGTGCTTAACAGGGAACCTCGTCATTGAGACTGACTGTGTGTACATCAATATTCTGGCACTGGTATTTCGTACTATCAAAGGAAGACCCTGTCTGATAAAACAAGGTGTGATTGCTTGATTTACAGAAAATTGATTTCTGTCTCAGAGAAACCTTGACTCATGTTTTCCAGCTTGTTCAGAACACATACATAGTTGCTTTCTTTAATCTTATATGTCATGCAATTAAAAAAGCATGAACTTTTCTAAAGGAGGAGGGAGTTGATCAGAAGAGCCTGAGAGTGCTGTTACAAGAAAATGATGCTCTGATCATGTTTTAACTTTTTTTCCCCACATTTGGACACTGAATTTAACAACCTCTTGACTTTTTCTTCTTAATCAGAACTACAGATTTTTTTTTGTTCAATTGAAATAATATCTTGGAGCTACATGGTTTCAGAAAGGTCATGTTGTAGTCTTACGCAGAATAACTGTCAGGTGATTCTCCATTCATTAACTCTGCAGAAGGACTTTTTTCTTTTAAGATAAGAAGTCAGTGGCACAACGTTGTTTCTCTTCTCTTCTGATTCCAAATTCATTTTGCCCACAGTATGCAGCTTGTAGCATTTTCTACATGCAATCTCTGTGATATGTTCTTTTGTTTTCTGTTTTCTCCCAGAAAAACTTTTCAGATGAGTCTTGGTATCTCCATCACAAAGGTTTCTCCCTCACTCCAAGCTCCTTCAGAAGTTCATGTGCACTTCTGGGTCAGCCCTAGACAATGCATTTGTGGTTTCGGGAGCAGCAATCCCACCCCACTTGCCTTCCCATGGCCAGATTTCCTGGAGAGGTTGGGTGATGCTGGGTGATTTGTGCTCCTGCCAGAGCTACAGCCCTGGGGGTGCAAGGGACACCCAGGAGTTTGTTGCCTCAGAGCCTCAGTAGCTGTTCTTTAACCAGCTGTCTGTGGTATTTTAATTTAGGGCTCAGCCTTGTTCAATCCCAGATATGAGCTCTTTATAGGAAATACTTATCCTTCATTTTCTTTGAATATGTCTTTGAATATGCTTTGAAAATTAGGATGTCTAATGTAAATCCACAGAAGCTTTTAGAATTGGGAGGGTGAATAAGGGACAAATATTTAGCCTATGGCCTTTTCACAATGAGATTTAAAAAAAAAAAATTGATTTACTAGGTTTTCTACAGGAATGTGAAACATGGCTTTTGCTTTTAACCTCTACTGGTCAGGATTTTTTCGCTATTAGATTAATTCACTTTTGAATTTTATAACATGGCAAAATAATGTATGACTTAGAACATTCAGTTATCAAATTTAACTCTCACAGGGAATTAATGAGCAAAGGCCTCAGCAGAGCTATGAATCTGTTTATTTTTCAGGGTAATAGCAAGAGCAGTCAATATTTTTGCTCTGCTTGTACAGTTTTGATTAGCAGCTTTCAGATATGGATTACCTGGACTTGACAATAATAATTTCTGCCTTTTGCCAAGTTTTTGCCCAGGTTCATTTGGCTCTACTTCTGTAATCCAAAGCAAATGGAAATTTTCAAATACAAAATGTGTCAGAGATCAAATCACTGGGAAATGTGTAATTTTACATGAGGGAGAACCTGTTGTGACAAAAATCATCAGTAAAATGATATAATATGGATAAAATGGTGTCAATATGTAAAATAACAGTATTTAGTAAAACAGCAATGGGTTGATATTCTTGGCTTGTTCACAAACATTTTTCATAATATTTCCCTTGATTCATTGCAATGAGGGTACATTTGACTAGGCTGTACATGTTGTTTATCACATTTATTTACCACTTCTGGCAGCCAAAGATATCAGTGACATTTAACTGACATGAGTAAATCAACGAGAAATATATCCTCATCCAAGCAAATGTACACTATATTTAGCATAGATAAAATCCTCTGAGGTGAGTTCTTAATTCACTGTATTTGCCCCAGAGCTTTGATGCAGTTCCTGGTAAACTTACAGGTAGGACATGATGGACCACTGTAGAATAGCAGGTTTACTTTGATTTCCTGATTTGCTATGTTTTCTCATTTTTACTTTTCTCATTCTCTGAGGAAGTGGTTGTGTGGGGCCGAGTTGCAGGGTGGGGTTAAACCATGACACCAGTGCACAGAGATCCAGGAATTCTTGTCTTCCATTGGTCCCGATGCAGGGAGCACCTGGAGCCAGAGAAACTCCTGCACTGCCTCCCGTGAGTCCTTCTTTGCCCTGAAGAACCGTGAGGAGAGGGGGTATGACCTCAGCTTTGGTAAGGATCTCTCATGACCTCTTTGAGCCATGGCCCATAATACTACAGAAAAAAATGGCCCTTTAAATTTGGTTTCAGTGGATTGACATTTTCTTCCGAAAACCAGAACATTTCTGACTCATCGTAGTCCCCACTACAAGCTCAGTTTGCTAATTCTGTGCAAAACAAGTAGGAAACTTGATACCTGCTGCAAATTGCTTGCCCTGGAATGTAATATAGTGTGTAGTGACACGAATTCATCTCTTAATATGCTCTGCAGTGCCGAAAAATGCTTCAGATGCCTGAATATAGCATTGCAGCAAGTTCTGCTGACAAAAACATATTGCTCTTATCATATTTAATCTAATACTTGCTCTGTGACAGAAAGGTGCTTTTTCAAGCTGTGAATCGTCCTGGTCTGGAAGATACAGAAATAATACTTTTAGTGGTCTCCAAGAACTGCCAATAAATCAATAACAATTGGATTGTTTTTCCTGATACATTTGATCCATGAAGTGGAAAAATTAACGACGTTTCTGTTTAGAATAAATCATCTTTTCAAAAGCCTGAAAATTCACTAATTTTCTGTTAAGAAGAAACCATCTTTCCAAAAGCCTGACCTTTCTGATGAGAAGATATTTTATCCTATCAAAATTTTCTCTGTAAGTGCAGCCCAAGTGTTCTCAATCAATTGCAGTAGTTTTCTAATTTAATAGATGATTGCTGGGTCAATGTCACATTTATAACCATTGCCTGAAGATGTTTCTTCCTCTTGTCATCAGAGGAAGAAGTTAACTTCATAATATTTACATGGTTTAATATTTTAATTTTTGTTGCTGTAAACCCAGACATTTTACTCCAGAAAAAACTGGGAGTGTTATTTTCACTCCTGAGTGTGGGGGTCAGGACTAGAGTTGATGAAGTGTTTGAAAATTCTGTGCCAATTGCTACAATATGCCTTGGGGTTTTTTGTTTGTTCCCGCAGCCTCTTAGTTTTAATAAATTGGATAAGACTTTTTAGAGCATGACTGGTAGAGTAGCTCCATCTGCAAAATATCTTGAAATCCCATTGCCCTGGGAATCCTGTGTACCCTAAACAACTCCCTAGCAAGCCCCTGTGATGCAGCACTGCCAGCTGCTTTGGTTTTGCTCTCCTGATCATAGGTTTGTTACACAGCAGATGCTCAGGGAATCTCCAGGAACTTTGGACAGCAGTGGGAAACTTGCTAACACTGCCTAGCATGGATCACTTGTGTCTTACTAACACCAGTGGATTTGTCCTTGGAACAGAAACTTAATATCTGTCTTTAATGCATGCTTGCATTGCTCTTCCAAGTCTTGGTTTCTTCCTATTTATTTATTTAATTTTTTTTATTTAATGCAACTCCAGAATGTGTTCAACAATCCTTCCTACTGTTTGCTGCCATTAATTATCAGAAAAGCAATGGTTTTTCATGAATCTCTGAAATGTCTGGTTGTGTTCTGTGTTTTTGCTGAGAAGGGTCCAACAAAGCATGGCCCCAGATACCCCGTGGGCATTTCTTGTGCCACAAAGCTGTGTGAACGTGGTGTTGTGACACAGGAAATGCTGTGGCTGTCACCAGGCAGGGTAGCTTGGGTTCATGGGACAAAACATCTTCTAGCTTGGGGCAGGCTCTTGTCCTGCTGACTCAGAGGATGGATGTGGCCTCAGATAACTTCAGTCTCTATTTGCTATCAAGAAATCTGATTCCAGATTTATTGTGGTCAGGAGATATGAGTGAACTTAAAAGCAGGTAAAATGTGAAACATGTAGGCAGATGGAGTGTGAACTATTTCTACCTCAGGCAGGGCAAAACCATATTTTGGAGCGTTTTAGGATGTAGAAGAAAATCATGGTTATTCATTGCCACAAAAGCAGGCACTACTTGGAATTGAAACCATTTCTTCTCCTCTAGTCCCCAGCCATGCAAATGCCATTGGCAGACTGAGGTGCCTCAGTGATGTAGATGAACAAATAAAACTAAATGAAGAGGAACAAATATTCATGTAGCTGGAGGATGTGGAAGGTCCTGACATGTTGGAAGGAGGAGGGACAGTGTGGAATAAAGTGGGGTTTGATCAATCCTTGCAGACAGAATCTGTTTAAGGCAGAGGGATCATCTGCAGCAAGCTTCCACCCCAGTAACTGAGTTCCTAAAAGTCTTCCAGTTAATAGAAGGTGCCAGAGTGCTTTAAACTCTGGAATTTTGGACTCCTGGTCAATTTATGTTTTCTGTTTCTGAGGGCTGTTTTCTGTTTTTGAGGGCTGAGAGGTGTCAGAGTACATTATTTTCACAGAAGGAGAGAGGAAAATGTAATAAAATTAATATTCAACATGCATATTCACAATATCTGTGAGTAGATGGTAGATGCTATGCATATGCGTGAAAACTGGTGTCAAGAACCAATGAATTTAAACTTAGGAAGGACAAGGCTTCATTCCAGCACACAAATTTTTTTAGCTTTTTCCTCTGTGCTGAAGGAAGGAGAAGACAACAATTAGGATGAGTAAATCTTTCCTCTTTCACATTATCAGAAAATGGGTGAGAGCAGCTTCCAGTGCTCACCTCTTGAGTTTGCAGTGAAAGTTTAAATAGTCTTGAAGCATTTTTGGGAAAGCACATAAAGGAAAAATGCTTTTTCTAATTGTTTTACTATTTGGCTTTACAACAGAATGTTTGGTTTTGTTAGTAGTATGGATGGATAGCTATTAATGCTCGAGTTTTATATTATTTATAATGAATAGTAATATGAAAGTGTCAGCAGCTCTCAAAAAGAAGCAAATGGAGTGCTAGGATTTGTAAGGAGAGAGAAAACAAAGCAGGAAGCCCTGTGGTCTTGGTGTACCTGCATCCTGAACACTGTGCCTTGTACTGATCCCATCTCTGTAAAAAGGATATCAAAAAGAATCTGTCAACAGAACTTTTTCTCTAGAGGAAACTAGATAATGCATGTCATGAGTGTTATAGACTTGGGAAATGACCAGGGAAGAGAGATCATAGTTTAATTTTCCCGAGGGTTTTTCTTCTACATGGATCTATAATTGATATTACCACTGCAGGGACTTCTCTTAGTCCCCTTGGTAACTGTGGGTTTGTTTACCAATTACAGAATGCAAGAATAAAGCAGTATGATCACATTTTAAGCCTTCCAGGTTGTCTTCCCACAGCAATTTACTCTGTTTCTGTTGTCCAGCCTCAGGATTCCCCTTAAAAATCTAATTTCCTCTTTAGAATTTGTAACCCATTAGTTCAATTCTGCTCTGCTGCATAAGCAAATCTCACCCAGGACCTTGCCTAGAAAGAACTGACAGGATATACCAGTATCAAATTCAGTGTGTCATGACTAACTGATTAAGACTTATTTTGAATTTGATTTATTGCTTTTACCAAATGTTAAACTCTGAAACAAGTGCTTCCATGGAAAAAATGTTCCTTATCAGACATAGCATTTGTTACTTTACATCAGGTTTTGAATTTCATGTGATGTGGGACTAATGTTCGGAAAAGAGCGTTTTTTAAAATGGATTGCTTTCTTTAGATTGCTGTCCTGCATGTGAAAAGGATCTGTGTATCTTTTTACTACCAAACGCTTGTTAAGAGCTCTATTGCCTGTTTTATTGTTAGATCCCTATAACCCCAAATATTTAAGGGCTTCTCCTACTATGAGAGAGGGAAATAAGGATATGGAAATATATGCAAGATATGCAAATACAGAGGAAGTGAAGAGTGTTGGAGAGCTGCGATAGCTCTGTGCTAGGCTATAGAATCTCGTAGAGTTGTCACTGCCAGGGAGCCCATCTTTGTTCCTGAGATCGTGTTGGCAGCTGCCTTCTGCTCTGTGCCATTGGTACCTTGCACTATCCTGAGCCCGTTTGAAAAGTTCTGTCTGTAAGAGTTCTGAGAAAAATCTGGGAACTCTTTTGGGCAGCTGATTTCTGAGCTGCAGACAGGGCTTCCAAGAACTGGTCAGCACAACAAAGGCAGTGGGAGAGTTGTAGACCCTAAAATGTCTCAGTCTGGAGATTGCAGATGTATGATAATTGATGTTTTGCTTTGTGTATGCTGCAGTGAGGGAGAGAGTGCTGCTGCTTCTATGAAATGAAGCTGTGATATGAGTGCAATGGGAAACTTGTCCCCAGGCACTGCAGAATGCAGCTTCTCACCTCTGCCGGGTGTGCAGAGCTCTCTGCTGTCATGCTGCTGGCAGGGATGCTTTCACCCCTTCTCTAGGGGCTGTTTTTGTGCCCGCCCCCTTATTTTTGCCTTTGATGCAGTCCTATTAGACTACATTATGTAGTATTTCAGAGTAGGTCCAGCCACAAAGCCTTCCAAGTAACCTGGAGCTGAGCAAAGTCCAATTTCAGAGTTGTAGATACAGGGTTATAGAGTCATTTATGTTGGAAAAAGCCTCCTAGATTGCAAAGTCCAACCATTAACCTGGAACTGCCAAGCCCACCACTAAACCATGTGCCTGAGTGCCACATCTACATCTCTTTTAAAGCCCTCCAGGGATGGTGACTCAACCACTTCCCTGGGCAATGCCAGTGTTTGACAACTCTTCTGCTGAATATGTGTCTTAGAGCAAACAAATTGCAATTTGTGATTCATTGGCAGCAGTGATAAGAAAGGAAGAAGGAGCAATAAATTGATAAAGCAGGAATAATCCTGGATACCTCCAAAATAAGAAAAAGAAAAATGAGATCTTTTTGTTGTTGTTGTTTTATTTTGTTCCATTCTTGATGTTTTTGTGTTTGGCAGTAAATTGTCACTGCGGATCACGCCTCTGACTGTATTTCAGTTTTAAGAAACCTGGACCTGTGATTATCTGGAGTACTGGCGTGACCTGGCTGCAGAATGTGGTAGCACTCTGTTCTCACTCCTGCACTCAGACTTACTAGATTTGTGTGATGCCTTCAGCTATTACATGGACATTAAAGCCTTTTCCCACCATTTGATAACTTTCCTGATGGGCAACATGAAGGACAAGCAGAACTAGTTTTGCCGACAGGACTGCTATAAAATGTTTGGAACTTTGCTGTACTTCTATTCTCTGTGCTTGAAAAGTCTTGTTTGGAGACCCCTTTGCAAAATAAAGTTGCAGGTTGGGCTCTGAACTCTGAATTACTGGCTGTTCAATATTCCTGCACTTGCTTTCTCCTGTTAGAGGCACGCGTGATTCCTCTGTGTGGAAAAGATCGTAGCCAAAATGGTTTTCTTGACTTCATCAAAATATTCCTTTTAATTTTTTCCAGTCTGGAAGGGGCAGTTACTGTTTTGGAGAAAGGAGTCTAGAGATGGCTCTTGGATTGAATCAGAGAGGAAGAGGAGAAAGGACAGGAAATGAGCTACAGCAAAAGACAAAAATCCATACAAGGTGTTTGTACTGGGGGTAGGTCTGTCATGTGCAAATATTTACATCTTCGTAAATCCAAACAAATATCTCTTGCCTGAGAAAGATTATCGGTTAATTTCTTCAGTTAACAGTAAGGGAAAGCTGAGATGTGAGATAAAAGCTTTTAAATATAAGGCAATTGAGCCTGAGAACACCTCATCTCAAGGACAAATAAAGAATATTTTCTGCTGTTCATAGGGTCCCATCCTGATAATGTGCCAGGGCTGCGAGGGGAACAGCCTTACTGATTGAAGTGCAATTTTGCTGTAGTAGTGCAAGCAAGAAGTGTCACTCTTGCAATAACAAGGTGAAGAACACAAATGCAGCCCTGTTGAGGAACATTGTGGACACACAGGGTAAATAGAGAGGTATTCAAGCATTGAAACAAAGGGGAAAAGTGAATGAGGAAAAGAAAACAACAGGGATATAGAAACGGGCTTACTAAAAGCAACAAGAAATATCTGGCTGTGCTTCTGTTCTGGGCAAGAAGGGGAGGAAAGTGGGAAAGAAACATTAACATTAAAAAGCATTTAATGTTAGCTTCTGTGATAGAGGGGACTGATCAGCTAATCTTCCCAAATGCACACTGATAGATGGAAGTGTCTCTGGACAAACCTTAGAGGCTTTTGTGCAAAAAGGCAGCTCTGACATTCCTTGTAAGGACTGAAGCAAATGGATTTCTTTGGTTTGTATTTGAAAGAATTGTGATGTATGCTTGATTGGTGGCTTCCTTTAGAGCACTTTTGGTTCTGCACTATTTTAGAAAATGCAGAGAACTTTGCTTTCAAATCCAATGAATGTAAGTTTTAAATCTGAATTCTCATGAGAGTCTCAAGAAAATGCTTTAAAGCTATTTTTTTTTTAAATATTATTTTTATTTAAGGTTTGTTCATCTTCAATGGTCTTTTGCAGAAAAATTCTTTTGTTTCCACAGGCTTCCCATGAAACCCTGGCAAACTTGCTTTAGCTTGTCTGGTGGAGCTGTGGGTCACTGTTGACACCATAGGTCCAGATCCTGACCCCGTGAAACACAGTCAGAGCTCTGGGCACAGCAGAACTGGGAGATGACAGATGCACTTATTCCTGGGAGAGCAAAGTGCTTCACTTACTTGAAAAAGCACCCACAATTTCCAGAAGATTATTACTCACAATTTTGCTCCTGCAGGAAATAAGGCATCTTTAAGGCTTTATTCTGATTCAGAAATCTTTTGAAATATCAGAATTGCAGAAAAAGTTACCAGCTTTGTCTGGAAGCCAGTGATATTTGTCTGTATGCTTTATCTTGCTGCATTTGGCATAGCTTTGAGCTGGATATATTACTTGATTTTTAATCCTACTATTATAAAAAAATATTGCCTTAAAAAAATGGATAACTTTCCAGTAGTTCTTTCCAGTCAGTACGTTGCTTAGGCTGGTTTTGTGCTTGCCACAGGACATCAGCCTTGTACAAACTTATGCTGCCATGAAAAGCACCTTCATACTGTTTTGGCCTTGCAGAGATAGGCTGGTTGGGGTAGGGTTTGTGGGAGAATCTGTGGAATAAAGGAATGGTTCAATCTGATGTACAGTTCCTGAGAAAGGTTATAAGGGGTGATGGCAGTACAAGAGGGGCTCTGTCCTGAAAGTTTTCTCTGATTTGCTTTTTAAAAAGAAAAGCTCTAAATGCAAAAAATGCAGTTCCTTGTTCTCATGAACGTTTCCTTCCTTGGTAACTGTTTCCAAGTCGAATTGTTGATGAAAGCCAAATCAAAACTCACTCCAGTCTTTGAAATCACTTGACAGTTTTCCCTTTCCTGTTTTAAAGTCTGTATGGGTGGATTGATCAGTCTGGTTAATGCTTTTTCTATAGTAACCCCAGTGCCAAGAGGTCTCATGCTGGGGTCAGTGCCCTGAACACGCAGGGATAAACCTCTGTCAGAGACCAGACTGCCAGGAAAATCAGGCTGTGCCCATTAATTCAAGTGTTTTCCTCTCACTGCTCCCCCGTGCCAGTGTCAGCAGCTCAAGTACAGCAGCACCAGAGGACGTGTTGCACAAATTCCCCAGCACTAAGTGCAGGGAGATTGTAGGGATTTTATTTTTGCCTTGCCTGCTTCAGCTCCATCTGTGTTTCCTATTGGAGATCTGCAGCTGTATGGATGTTTGCAGAGAATTCCTTGGCAGCATGCAGTCAAACACCAGCCAGGGAAACACACTTTGGATGCAGGAATGATCCCATCTCTCTGAAATTACTTGTTTTCTTAATCTCATGGTACTGAGTCCAGAAGGACACTCAGGAGGAGAAAAATTGGTGGCTAGAAATGTTTCTGCTTTGGTTTAAGTAAAGAGGTTACTAAAATAAATTTTGTTTGGTTCTGGTATTTTTTTTGCAATTAAGTATTTAAGTACATCTTTTATTTTTCCTATTTCCCAAGTGCATGGAAAGTGTTTTGAATTTAGTGCAAAAATGTATCTGTTTGCTAACATGAAGACATGTACCTGAAAGGGAGGTTTTTGATATTCTAGAAGGTAAGGTGAGAGCATGTTAAACAAAGAGAAATTGTATAGGACTGTAGGTGAGTGAATTTACCTCTAAGTTATTGTAGTGTTTTTAAAACAAATTTCCCTTTTCTTAAAGCTGTCTAGATTTTCAAAAAAACCTTTACCATCTTCTTAGTCTAGTAATCTATGTTTGCAGTCAACTCAAAATTATTCCCAAAACAGACACTCATAAAGCTGTCCAGACTTTTGCAAAAGGGAGTCAAGAACATGTTTCTGTTAAAATTCAGGTGGTACTTGAATTTACTGTTATTAATGGCACAGAACTAAGTGCCAGAATTATGCAGTAGCAGAAATCTGTGATAGTACCATGGCACAGCAGAAGTCATGACCCCCTGCTCCAAAGGTGACTGCACTTTTAACTTCTGGCCAAGGATTTCTGGTAGACAGGTTGACCCTAAGGTGTGCCTCTCGGGAGCTCTCCCATGTGAAATGGAGAAATTAAGTTTAAAATGAGGTAAAGCTATAAAAAAAATCTCAAACAGTGGAATTTGATTAAAAGTGTATGAGGCAAACAAGTCTCCTGTGTGCCCAGGGTCTCCTGAGAGCCAGAGTATGTGAATTTCATTGTGCACAGAGGGGAAGCTGCTGGTGCTTGAGTTGTGCCATGGCCTCAGCTTTCAAGGAATGTGAGAGCAGGACTCGAGACAAGCAGTGCCTGAGGCAGGGAGGTTTGACTCTGCTCCTACCTGTCGCTACTCCTGACTGCAAATTCCAGGCACTCACAATTCCAAATGCACATAAAACCCTGCAGCATAGCTGTACCCACTCTGCGGCCCAAATGTGCTGTAAGGCTCACTGGGTGGTTTGATGTGATGTTCTACTACCCCTGACAAAATCAAACATGTGGAGTTCTGTATTTACTGACTGCCCAGTTTCCCTGAGCTTAAACACTCAGCAATCAGGTTTAAGTATTTGTCTTCTGTATAATTGTAGAGATTAATTGAGTCTTCCATCCCACTGGGGACACTTCATCTGCTGCCTCTGGGCAGCAGGGATGGGTGATGGGCCTTCTAAGCCCCCCACAATTGTTTCCTGTGGTAAGAGTGCATGTGATGTCTGTTTTCCATCTGTGAAAATCCACAAGTCTTTGAAGTTGTAGAGAGTAAAGTATTCTGGGATGTCAGCAGTGAATTCAGGACACAGGGACATGCGGAAAATCTTTAACCAGACTGGAGTTTTGCTGAAAACTCCCCAGTGCTCTGAACTGAGGCTTAAACTGGCACCAGTATTTTATTCTAGTTATGACATTTGTTTTCCTTGGTGTGGAAAACATAAAACTGAGGAGGCAAAGCACAGAGAAACAAGTATGATACTAAATATATTAATACCTACTATAGAAGCAGCTTTCCTTCCTCACGATTAATTTTGCTGAGAAATGAATGTGAAACACTTGTGAAATGAGTCAATTTCAGTCCAAAATTAGTTGGCTTAATTTAGGAAAGTACATTTTATGTTTACTAATGTAACTATAGCTATGAAGAATGTGGCTAAAGAAGCCTCTGTGATGTTACTGGTGGCTGACTTGGAAAACATTTCCACACGTGACTTCCATTTGTATCTCTGCTGGGAGGGGAAATGAAAGCGTGATTGTGCAAGCCCTTCATTGTTTTGGCACACTTTTGAATGGGCTAAGGAATATACTCAACTTTGAGAGGAAAGGTTTCCCAGCTGTGCTGAGTAGCCCTAATGTGCTTCCTGTAGTCTTCCAGAGTGTTGTTTGTGGGGATTATTTAGAGGTACATGGCTCATTCTTGTTTCCCAGGCAAAAGTAACTGCTTGCACAGAAGCCAAACATAATTGTTTATGTATAGTTTTATCTCTTCTGAGGTAATGATCAGTGTTGAAGAGGCCCTGGCAATAAATGCAGACCATTGCTGTAGAAGGCCGAGGTCTTCTTGCTCTTTGCACTTTGGAACTGGAGAACTTGATAAAGAGGAAAGGGTGAAAGGGCAATAATGCTGCTGTAGTTTTCTCTTTTTCCTGCTCTGGAAGAAAGGGCATCCAAGGTGCTTCCCTTATGTCTTTGGAGTCACGGAAGAAAGGCAGTTTGAACTGATAATTGATTTTTCTAGAGAACAGAAGGCCAAATAGTGACTCATGGGCTAAATCCTGTTTGCAAAGGAGTCTTCTGACCTGAGGAAATGACAAATGGCTGGTGACTGTGTGACTTATAAGCTGTTCAGCATAGAGAAGTAGCATTGCTGCCAGTCCAGAGTGGTTCATGGTGCTTCTCCTCCTGAAATAAGAAAGTCCAGTTTTGGTTAAGCTACCAATCCCACTTTCTGGGGTGATGGACATCTACCATGCCATGGAAATAAACTGTCCTGGCATCACTGCAGGTTTTAGTGCAGGTCACAGGTCCTGTAAGGACCTTGCCAATCATTGCACTCAGTTGTGCAGTAAAGAACAAAATCAAAACAAAAAATTCTATCAACATATTACTATTTAAAATGGTTGCTCATAAAAATCACTTATGCATAGAAACAGAAGCAACAAAGATGCTTTGATATGGTTAAAATAAACCCAAAACCAACGTGCTGATAACTGCAGTGATGGACAGAGCAGGAAGCTGAAGGCTGAAAGAGGCTGCAGGCATTGCAGGTGCACCCAAAGCCAAGGAGCACAACTCTGAGGGGAGGGGAAGGTGCAGCAGCAGGCCCAGTATTGAAAGCTGCTTCAAGTAAGTTGTCTGCATGTGCCTGATTTTACAAGCTCGAGCTGTAAGTAACAAAACCAAAGTAAGCTCTGTTTGTTATGAATCACTATTGACTAAATGATTTATAGTGTAAGTAGCTTGTGCAAGTGAGATGCAGGTGGTTTTTATACTGCCATTCCCTCTGATTGGAATAAGGTCACTTTGTCTCCATGTGACATTGGTTTGGATTAATCACAAATTTTCCATACAGTCCTCCATCCCTGAGACAAAGTGTGGTAAGACTTATAGAGGTGAAATTATCGACACCAGAGAATAGCAAAGTTAAAGGCAGCTTTTTCATTTCCATAGACAAAATCACACCCTTCCTTCTTCTTCTGCTTGGCTAGTGCATGTGGGTAGCCTGGAGTTTGGGAAAACGATTTTAGAATTGAACAACATCTGAAATATTGATTCTGAACCTGGGTGTTGCTGCTGTGCATTGCTGTGGTTGTTGGGCAGGTGACAGTGGTGTTTCAGAATGTTACAGGAAATGAGGGGTCAGGGAGTTGTGCACCAGGTTGTCCATTCCCTCATCCATCTGAGCAGCTCCTCTTTTCTTCAGGCCATCTCATCTCCCTACCACAGCAGTATTTAATGAGTAATGGAACTGGTGTCCTTTAAAATTATTTTTTCTAACAAGGAAAAACAAACAGGTCTTTATTTTTGTTCCTGACAACAACAAAAAAACTGGAAGCTTTGAGTTGACTGGAAAAATAAAGCAATGCGCTATCATAAAGCACTTTTTTGCAATGCTTTTGTCAAATATTCTGGAATCACAATATTTCGTTATGTCATTTCCAAAATAAAGTTGTTACCTTTTCAGGTTGGGTTCACTGTTTATTATATGAAAATTGTTTAGCATCAATGCACCAAAAAATCCACATAAGCCATTCAAGGTATCAGAACTTCTAGAAGGGAAAACTATTACTAATTGTGGACTTTTCCCAACCTACATAAAGTCTATTTTTGAATATATTCAACATAATTGCTCATTATGTAAGTATGTTAAAATGTACAACACCCTTACCATGTCTTCCTTCATTGAATGTCATGCTGTGAATTACAAATCTGTTAATGTAGAAGTGTAACTTGCACATTCCAAATGCAAAGATCTATTTTCTGTTCCAAGTCTGTTATGAGACCATCTGTGATTGCCAGTTTGTAAGAAGTGGATAGGAGCAATACGAGCTTGCATGCAGGTTGTACATAAACTCTGTACTCTTTCTAACTACTGTAGCATGCAGTTTGTCAGCTTTAGAGAACATCGACCAACTTTTTGTCTTAAGTTATGAAAATTTATGCAGTATTTATGTTCCAAAGCTTTTTCATAACTGCTTTCTGACTAAGAAACCATTAAGAGCCCAAATTACAAAAATCATAATTAACTGGGTATGTGGTATTGCTGTCTAGCAGTGATCTCTTTATGCAAGAGATGTGGTCTGCCTTACAAATGAGGATTTAGTCATCACCTGTGCCAGGTTAATGCAGGGGAGAGAGTCTCTCACTGCAGGTTCGTCAGGTGTGGTGGGGGTTTTGGCACCGGAGCAGCCTCAGCAGGCACTGCAGTGCTGTGCTGCTGCGTGGACCCAGCCAGCACAAACCCAGCTGTGAAGCAGAGGAGCCCTGGGGTGATGCAGAGCTTTGTGCTCAGCCCCTTTTCTGGGTGTGCAAGGGGTTTGTTGGCTCTGCTGGCAGTGCTTCTTTGTGTAACCTACTTGTGCTGCGAGTGTAGCCAGCCAGGCACTGACATCAAACTGCTGAGCCACCAGAACCTGCAGAGAAACTCTGCCATTTCTCCTCCTTTGCAGGACAGGATTATTCTTTTCAGAGTGATGATTGTGGAATGGTTCTCTAAGGTGATCTGTGGGTACAAATGTATTGGTTCTGTCAGCTGGTATTTGTTTTATGTTTTTTTCCCTTTCACCAAATGACAAAGCTGCAATGATCCTATGGATTGGCTTGGATTTATGAAAGTCAAAGCACAGGGCATGTTTTAAAGCAAAGGATGGTGTAGGCTGGGTCACTGACATTGCCCACAGCCCAGCATGTGTTTCTTAGGGCAGACCAATGAGTTAACATCTTCAGTGCAGCTGCATGGAAATATTTGTGTTAAAGTATCTTTTTGCAGAAAGATAAAGTCAGGTGATGACAGAACACTTGCCTGACCTGCCAGCTGGTAGAAGGACTGTGTTTCTCTCCAGCATCTCCATTCAGCTGCAAGAGGTCTCTCGTTGCCTATCAGAGTTCTAATTTTGCTGGGAAAAAAAATGAAAAATGTGCGTCAATGGTGCCATAGTCTAAACTATTATGAACTGCAGGGTTTTTTTAGCATTTCTTAGTGTGGGTTACCAGAGATAATAATAGTATCCTCTGCACTGTGCAAGATTGCTCTCAGATTTTAATGGCTCTTTTGAGCTTATTGGGGGTTAGCAAAGAAACTCAGTGCAGGTTAAGTGAGGTAAAGATGAGTTTAGGATGCATTCTATCTGAACATTTCATCAAACTTCCACTAAACTTTTTTAAGGATTAAGAAGTATGACCTGCCACCCTCTAACTCATTGGCCCATCCAGCAGTAGCTCTTCTCATCTGCGGGAGCAGTATTTGCTCTGCCTGTACCTCAAAAATCCACAAATGTTTGCACCATTGATACATTTCCCCTGATTTTTTTTTTTTTTTTTTAAATAATCAAGTTAACTCCTGAGCTCTTCATTATAGCCTGACAGTGGATCCATCTTCAGAAGCAACTATAAATTATGCATCTATTTTAGCCTTGTTTCCTAAGGCAATTCAATTTTTTTGGAGTCATTGTCAGTCTGTCCCTCTGTGTTCACCCAATACCTTTTTAACCTGTTGTCAGATTACTGTAAAACCTGACAGAGAGATGGGTATTCAACTTACAAAATCTGGAGGAATTCCACAAAAGCAGATGGCTAATTAAAGGAAAGCAACCCAATTAGTGTCCGTAAGGGAAATGTTTCATCATGTGCTTAGCACTTGAGTTCTTCATGGAATTTACACGAAATAGCCCAAATATAACAAAGCTTTCATTAGTGCCAGCAATGTGTTACACATTATGGAGTCACAAACCTACCAGTACTGTTAGTTCTGCAACTCATATTTTCTTGTTACCAATAACTATTTTAAAGAAAACAAACCAAACTAGCTTGGACGTTGATTTAAGATTTGTATTTCTAGACCTACTACTTCTTTTGCACCATTATTTTTGTATTATTATAGTAAAATATGAGGCACAGTCTGCCCTGGCAGCCAGGAGGGCAAACTGTGTCCAAGCATATTTGTGATATGGATTATAGCTTGATTACTTTTTTTAAAAATCATTGTCATTATAATTCTTCCCCTTTTGTTAAATCTCAATACTTTTCTTTTTTTCCCCTTCCCTTCTAACGAAATAAATCAGCTTGTGTTTTTATTCTACACTGCCCCAAACCAGCATCCTCCAGCACCTGTGCTTTTCCAGAATGCTGCAGTGAAAGATGTGCAGTGAGGTCACTGCATTTTAAAGGCTTTTGAAGTGCCTGTAAAATGACACTTCTGATACAGCAGCAAAGATCCATTTTGTCTGGCAAACCCTGGGTAGCAGAAAGGGAGGAACACTTGGACTTGCAGCGTATGGTTCCAGTACTGGTGTTTGAAGAAAGTCTCATTATTTTTCTGAGACTGCTCCCATCCCCATCGAGCTGAGTCCCAGCTAGGGGGATGTCAAAAATAAATTAGTTCCTGTAATTAGGATGCCTGACCTCGCTGGCAGGACAGCAGCTAATGCCTGAGGATTGTAAAAGTGTGTCCCAGTCCAAGAAACAAGTTTCTTGATAAAACTGGAAATTGTTCCCGTGGCAGGGAGTGGAGCAGAGCCCAGGGAGGGAGCTGGGCAGCACTTCTGGGCACAGCGTGCACAGCTCACTGCTGGGCTGCTTGGACAAATGAATACTCAGAAAAGGGGGAGCTCTGAAGATGCTCTGTGGGGCTGGGATTGCAGTTTTGCTGATCTGATTCATGTTTCCTTGACAATAGATACCAAATTATATCAGAAGCCATAGTTTACTTCAGTTTTGGAATATATAATTCTATAAGATCAAGATGATGCTCTTTATTGCCACAGAAACAAAATGAAGCCTTTTGCAGAATTATGCTCAGTGACTAAATCTCTCCACAGAGGTTCCCAGAAACATTCAAATGCCTGCCATTAGTTTACTGGTGTGGTTTGTGTTGGGTAAAGGCAGTCTTTGCTGTGCTGTAGAGAGCTACATCTCAATATTGCCTTTTCTTTTGAGAAGGCAGAGTTCCAGAAGGCAAATTCTAGGTATTATCGGACCGTATCTCCTGGAATTCACCTCATAAGGGAGTCTCTTTCTAGAACAATGGTAGACAGAGGCCTTGAAGCCTGGAAGATGATATTTTCCTGAATTTATCAACATTTGCTGTTTTAAATCTTGCTGTTCTGGAGATCCTTGCAGTGCCCTGTATCTCTTTATTTTTAAGCTTCTCATCTAAGCGTTATCTTGTGATAATGAGTTTCACAATTTAATTGCACTGTGTAAAGCTGGATTTTTGTTTTTCAAGTTAATAATTCACTTTGAGTGAATGTCACATTTTTCTTGAGCCCTGGGACCTGAGGAACAGAAGACAGAAGTCCAAAAATACTTTAAATTGGCTAAGGTGATCTGGAAGTCAGGAGGTCAAATCCTCACAGGTACATTAATCACTCACCTTCTGAAGTGCTGTTTAGGAAAATTTACTTTATTTGAAATTATGCAGATAGTATTTTGGCCAGCATCAGAATTCTTCTAATTATTTTGACTGATGATAATACAATGGTGCCTCTGGAATAGAATATGAAAGCATTTTCCAGCATCCGGTACCTGTCCCTTGCTTCAATCACATCAATTGATCTTGGCTCTTCTGGCATCAGTGGAATTGCAGCCCCTGTGTAAAATCAGAGAGTGGGAAGTTGAAACACTTTGTTTCTGCTTTGTTTTTTTTTAATTTTCTTTTACCAGCCTGATTACTGAATGAAGCAGGGCCAGTTCTCTGCTGTTTTCATGTCCCTGTGCCAAAGGCGCCAAAAAAAAAAAAAAGTATGAAAGTAGAAGCTGTTCTCTTTCAATTTATAATCCCTTAATTTACACTCTTTGCACAGTTCTGAAGACAGAAGGCTTTAGTGCATTAAAGTATCTTGTTCTAGGTTACTCTCCTTTTTGGGGGTTTTATTAGTAATTATGTTAATCATAGATCTCCTGACTTCTGGTTCTGGTTCTTTCTCTTTTGTATCTAGGTAACAATAGTGAAGGAACAAAAAATAAGCACAGATATGAATTTCTTACTCTCTTGATCTTTGTTTAACATGCCATAAACACGGGGAGATTTTTTTGACAAGTAATTATGGGTGGGTATTTTTGGTGATTTGTTTTGGTTTTTCATGTCAAATAGCTATTAGCACCCTTGAGCTTGATTCTTTTCTAGATTTTACACTGCCTGTGAGGAGTTTTCATTCCCTTCTCTTCTGAAGTATGGTAGCACAGAAGAATGAGTTCACCTTAATCCGAGTTATTTTTGTAGTTTGAAGTGAACATGTTCTCATGGAGTAATAGCAAACTGTTACAATGCTGAGATTCCTTCTCTCAGGGTGATTATTTTAACACAAGCCATGATGGCAACGTGAGCATCAAGCAGGTTGGGAAAGAAAATTTCCCATGTAGTTACCATTGTCGTGTATTTTGCTTCTAAACCTGCCTGCATAAAGTGCTTTTCTTTTTTTTTTT